>JAPDOI010000772.1:0-281756 GCA_029168955.1 Aplectana chamaeleonis
ATGGTATGCCAGGAGCGCCAGGTATGCCAGGTAACCCTGGGAAATCTGCGGGACCTCCCTGCGAAGCTGTCACTCCTCCACCGTGCAAGCCGTGTCCCAGCGGACCACCCGGTCCTCCTGGAGAGGCCGGAGCCCCTGGAGACGCTGGACCAGCAGGACAACCTGGAAGAAGTGGAAATGATGGGTAATTGGGTTTTATCTTCGCAAAAAAAATACATGAGAGGAGGTTCTCTTTTTATAGAGTGCCAGGTGAGCCGGGCCCGAAGGGACCACCAGGACCAGCAGGAGAGCCTGGACAGCCAGGTCCTCCAGGAGAACAGGGAATTCCGGCCCCACCCGGTCACTCAATTCCTGGAGAACCCGGCGCGCCAGGAGATCAAGGTCCCCCAGGTCCTTCAGGCCCTCCAGGACAACCTGGAGCTGATGGATCACCAGGTTAGTTTTTTTTTCCATTTGGTGTTCCGAAAAGTTTCGGAGAGTTACTATTTCAGGTCAACCTGGAGCCAAAGGACCTAATGGTCCCGACGGTCCACCAGGGCCTGACGGAAAACCTGGACCACCCGGACCAGCTGGTAACCCAGGAAATGGAGGCGAGAAGGGCATTTGTCCCAAATATTGTGCCATTGATGGAGGCATCTTCTTTGAAGATGGAACGAGGCGCTGATTGTTTGAAAGACTATGCTTCTCAAGTAAATGTTGAGCTCGTACCTGTTGGAAAGCATAAAAAATGAAAACACACCACTAGACAGGGGTGCGGAAGGCACTCAAAATCCATCGATGGAAATAAGACAACTCTGTTATCAGATACTTGATACTGCTATCAATCAGTGTTTTTTTATTATGAGAAGCTTTACCGTTTGCTACTGCACAAAAATGGGCGTGGTCAAGTGGGGGTCACCTGGCCACGCCCATTTTCTGCTCACGAGTTGTGGGAACTGATCGTTACGAAGTACCCCCATTGAGGAGCTGTCATTTCTAATATATTTCAAAGAATACATGTGTTCGTTAGTTGACAATGGGATACTCGAAAATATCAGTGAAATATGAAAAGTATAAAACGTAATGTGCACGCGACGTGCAAGAGAAAATATATGGTAAAAACGTGTGCGAAACGAAGGAAGCGTTGTTAAATGTGTTGCATTGCTATCTGTGTATTCAAAAGTGTTGGGGCGCGTAAAAATGGGAGTGGTCAAGAGCAGTTGCAATGTTTTTCTCCAAAGGTAACTTCGAAACCTAAAGTCAGCATACACGCCCACAAACATGGGCGAGACAAAAGCATAAATAGGACCGCACGGCCCTAACCATGTCGCCAACGGCGCTTACAGCGCTGATAACCATCCAGGATGACAGTGTTCGTGGATTTCGGACTCGAAAGTCTGTATTTTCCCACCCCTTTGAGTACCTGAATGGGAATTGATACTTGAGAGATCATGTGATAATTGAGAGTGACAGCATTATCAAATGGGAGTGTACGAGAGAAACAGCTTGATTTACTAGAATATAACATGTCTGCATACCGATTAACTCTCGTCCACTTTCGAGAATGCCGCTCTACTCCGGCTGGCTTTTGAAATGGAGGATTTCATCGATACCCAAGCATGTTATATTCAGGTAAATCGAACTGTTTCTCTCGTGCACTCCCTTTTGATAGTTCTATTCCTGAATGTTTAGGTTCCTGGCAAAAGTAAAGATTTGGCATGGCCATAGAAATATACTCAGTTAAAAAGGGAAAATAAAGAAAAATGAGAAAAGGTTTTGAAATATTCCTGAGAACGATTTGGCGTAGAATAATTTGTTTAGCGGGAAATGAAGTGAAATAGTTGAAAGTATGATTTGGCAGTCGAGTTTGAACCAACTATTGATACGAGTTGTGCAAAACGAGAGATCGCCTTGTATGTGCTTATCCGTAGAACATATCAAAGCGAAATCACGCGTGAAATGGGAAGCATCGAAACTTTTTCAGGAGCTGTAATGCGGCGGTCTTCACGTATTAGGTGAAGTAAAATTAACACGCGTGATTTCGCTTTGATATTTTCTACGGATAAGCACAGACAAGGCGATCTCTCGTTTTGCACAACTCTTACCAATAGTTGGTTCAAACTCGACTGCCAAATCATACTTTCAACTATTCCACTTCATTTCCCGAGAAACAAATTATTCTACGCCAAATCGTTCTCAGGAATATTTCAAAACCTTTTTTTCATTTTTCTTTATCTTCCCTTTTTAACTGAGTATATTTTTGTGACCATGCCAAATCTTTACTTTTGCCAGAACCTAAACTTTCAGGAATTTGATTTATTTTTCCTAAAGGTTTCCTTTCTAACATGATTTATGCCTGGTGGTGTTAGATGAAGTAAACCCACTGATTTCCTGCCCTCCCCTTCTGTGACGTCCTGAAGCCCACTTTCACTTTGTCACCGCACACTTCCTACGGCGTCCGTTAAACTCCCATTTGGGTCCCACACACTTTCTACGGCATTCGGCGCACTCCCACTTGGGTCCCGCACACTTTCTAGAGCGTTCTGCGCACACCCATTTGGGTCCCGCACACTTTCTACGGCGTCCGGCGCACTCCCACTTGGGTCCCGCACACTTTCTACGGCGTTCTGCGCACACCCATTTGGGTCCCGCACACTTTCTACGGCATTCGGCGCACTCCCACTTGGGTCCCGCACACTTTCTACGGCGTTCTGCGCATACCCATTTGGGTCCCACACACTTTCTACGGCGTTCTGCGCACACCCATTTGGGTCCCGCACACTTTCTACGGCGTCCGGCGCACACCCATTTGGGTCCCACATACTTTCTAGGGCGTTCTGCGCACATCCATTTGGGTCCCGCACACTTTCTACGGCATTCGGCGCACTCCCACTTGGGTCCCGCACACTTTCTACGGCGTTCTGCGCATACCCATTTGGGTACCACACACTTCCTACGGCGTTCTGCGCACTCCCATTTGGGTCCCGCACACTTTCTACGGCGTCCGGCGCACTCCCATTTGGGTCCCGCACACTTTCTAGGGCGTTCTGCGCACACCCATTTGGGTCCCGCACACTTTCTACGGCGTTCTGCGCACTCCCACTTGGGTCCCGCACACTTTCTACGGCGTTCTGCGCACACCCATTTGGGTCCCGCACACTTTCTACGGCATTCGGCGCACTCCCACTTGGGTCCCGCACACTTTCTACGGCGTTCTGCACATACCCATTTTGTCACGCACACTTTCTACGGCATTCGGCGCACTCCCACTTGGGTCCCACATTCTACGGCGTTCTGCGCATACCCATTTGGGTCCCACACACTTTCTACGGCGTTCTGCGCACACCCATTTGGGTCCCGCACACTTTCTACGGCGTCCGGCGCACACCCATTTGGGTCCCGCACACTTTCTACGGCGTGTGGCGCACTCTCATTTGGGTCCCGCACACTTTCTACGGCGTCCGGCGCACTCCCACTTGAGTCCCACACACTTTCTACGGCGTCCGGCGCACACCCATTTGGGTCCCACATACTTTCTAGGGCGTTCTGCGCACACCCATTTGGGTCCCGCACGCTTTCTACGGCATTCGGCGCACTCCCACTTGGGTATCGCACACTTTCTACGGCGTTCTGCGCATACCCATTTGGGTACCACACACTTCCTACGGCGTTCTGCGCACACCCATTTGGGTCCCGCACACTTTCTACGGCATTCGGCGCACTCTCATTTGGGTCCCACACACTTTCTACGGCATTCGTCGCACTCCCACTTGGGTCCCGCACACTTTCTACGGCGTTCTGCGCATACCCATTTGGGTCCGCACACTTTCTACACGGCGTTCTGCGCACACCCATTTGGGTCCCACGCACACTTTCTACGGCGTTCTGCGCACACCCATTTGGGTCCCACACACTTTCTACGGCGTTCTGCGCACACCCATTTGGGTCCCGCACACACTTTCTACGGCGTCCCTTCATGCGCACACCCATTTGGGTCCCGCACACTTTCTACGGCGTGTGGCGCACTCTCATTTGGGTCCCGCACACTTTCTACGGCGTCCGGCGCACTCCCACTTGAGTCCCACACACTTTCTACGGCGTCCGGCGCACACCCATTTGGGTCCCACATACTTTCTAGGGCGTTCTGCGCACACCCATTTGGGTCCCGCACGCTTTCTACGGCATTCGGCGCACTCCCACTTGGGTATCGCACACTTTCTACGGCGTTCTGCGCATACCCATTTGGGTACCACACACTTCCTACGGCGTTCTGCGCACACCCATTTGGGTCCCGCACACTTTCTACGGCGTTCTGCGCATACCCATTTGGGTACCACACACTTCCTACGGCGTTCTGCGCACACCCATTTGGGTCCCGCACACTTTCTAGAGCGTTCTGCGCACACCCATTTGGGTCCCGCACACTTTCTACGGCGTCCGGCGCACTCCCACTTGGGTCCCGCACACTTTCTACGGCGTTCTGCGCACACCCATTTGGGTCCCGCACACTTTCTACGGCATTCGGCGCACTCCCACTTGGGTCCCGCACACTTTCTAGGGCGTTCTGCGCACACCCATTTGGGTCCCACATACTTTCTAGGGCGTTCTGCGCACATCCATTTGGGTCCCGCACACTTTCTACGGCGTTCAGCGCACTCCCATTGGGTCCCCCACACATTCTACGGCCTCCGGCGCACTCCCACTTGGGTCCCGCACACTTTCTACGGCGTTCTGCGCAAACCCATTTGGGTTCCGCACACTTTCTTCGGCGTTCTGCGCACACCCATTTGGGCCCCACACACTTTCTACGGCGTTCTGCGCACTCCCACTTGGGTCCCGCACACTTTCTACGGCGTTCTGCGCATACCCATTTTGTCACGCACACTTTCTACGGCATTCGGCGCACTCCCACTTGGGTCCCACACACTTTCTACGGCGTTCTGCGCATACCCATTTGGGTACCACACACTTCCTACGGCGTTCTGCGCACTCCCATTTGGGTCCCGCACACTTTCTACGGCGTCCGGCGCACTCCCATTTGGGTCCCGCACACTTTCTAGGGCGTTCTGCGCACACCCATTTGGGTCCCGCACACTTTCTACGGCGTCCGGCGCACTCCCACTTGGGTCCCGCACACTTTCTACGGCGTTCTGCGCACACCCATTTGGGTCCCGCACACTTTCTACGGCATTCGGCGCACTCCCACTTGGGTCCCGCACACTTTCTACGGCGTTCTGCGCATACCCATTTGGGTCCCACACACTTTCTACGGCATTCGGCGCGCTCCCACTTGGGTCCCGCACACATTCTACGGCGTTCTGCGCATACCCATTTGGGTCCCGCACACTTTCTACGGCGTCCGGCGCACACCCTTTTGGGTCCCGCACACTTTCTACGGCGTGTGGCGCACTCTCATTTGGGTCCCGCACACTTTCTGGGCGTTCTGCGCACACCCATTTGGGTCCCACACACTTTCTACGGCGTCCGGCGCACTCCCATTGGGTCCACATACTTTCTAGGGCGTTCTGCGCACACCCATTTGGGTCCCGCACGCTTTCTACGGCATTCGGCGCACTCCCACTTGGGTATCGCACACTTTCTACGGCGTTCTGCGCATACCCATTTAGGTCCCACACACTTTCTACGGCATTCTGCGCACACCCATTTGGGTCCCGCACACTTTCTACGGCGTTCTGCGCATACCCATTTGGGTACCACACACTTCCTACGGCGTTCTGCGCACACCCATTTGGGTCCCGCACACTTTCTACGGCGTCCGGCGCACTCTCATTGGGTCCCGCACACTTTCTACGGCGTTCTGCGCACACCCATTTGGGTCCCACACACTTTCTACGGCGTCCGGCGCACACCCATTTGGGTCCCACATACTTTCTACGGCGTTCTGCGCACACCCATTTGGGTCCGCACGCTTTCTACGGCATTCGGCGCACTCCCCGCGGGTCCCGCACACTTTCTACGGCGTTCTGCGCATACCCATTTGGGTACACACACTTCTACGGCGTTCTGCGCACTCCCATTTGGGTCCGCACACTTTCTACGGCGTTCTGCGCATACCCATTTGGGTCCACACTTTCTACGGCGTTCTGCGCACACCCATTTGGGTCCCGCACACTTTCTACGGCGTCCGGCGCACACATGCGTCCCGCACTTTCTAGAGCGTTCGCACCCATTTGGGTTCTACGGCGTCCGGCGGGTCCGCACACTTTCTACGGCGTTCTGCGCACACCCATTTGGGTCCCGCACACTTTCTACGGCATTCGGCGCACTCCCGCCTTACACTTTCTACGGCGTTCTGCACACCCATTTGGGTCCGCACACTTTCTACGGCGTCCCCATTTGGGTCCCACATACTTTCTAGGGCGTTCTGCGCACACCCATTTGGGTCGCACGCTTTCTACGGCATTCGGCGCACTCCCACTTGGGTCCCGCACACTTTCTGCGGCGTTCTGCGCATACCCATTTGGGTACCACACACTTCCTACGGCGTTCTGCGCACACCCATTTGGGTCCCGCACACTTTCTACGGCGTCCGGCGTCACTCCCATTTGGGTCCGCACACTTTCTAGGGCGTTCTGCGCACTCCACTTGGAGTCCCGCACACTTTCTACGGCGTTCTGCGCACACCCATTTGGGTCCCGCACACTTTCTACGGCATTCAGCGCACTCCCGCGGGTCCGCACACTTTCTACGGCGTTCTGCGCATACCCATTTGGGTCCCACACACTTTCTACGGCGTTCTGCGCACACCCATTTGGGTCCCGCACACTTTCTACGGCGTCCGGCGCACACCCATTTGGGTCCCACATACTTTCTAGGGCGTTCTGCGCACATCCATTTGGGTCCCGCACACTTTCTAGGGCGTTCTGCGCACATCCATTTGGGTCCCGCACACTTTCTACGGCATTCGGCGCACTCCTACTTGGGTCCCGCACACTTTCTCCGCCGTCCGGCGCACTCCCACTTGGGTCCCGCTCACTTTCTATGACATCCTTCACACTCCCACTAATGTCCTGCGCACTCCAACTGATGTCCTGCACACTTCCACTAATGTACTGCACCCTCCCACTGATGTCCTGCACTCTTTCTATGACGTCCTGCACCCTCCCACTGATGTCCTGCTCTCTTTCTATGACGTCCTGCACCCTCCCACTGATGTCCTGCACACTTTCTATGTCATCCTGCACACTCCCACTAATGTCCTGCGCGCATTCTGTTACATCTTGCACACTCCCACTGATGTCCTGCACACTCTCTACGGCGTTCTGCGCACACCCATTTGAGTCCCACACACTTTCTACGGCGTTCTGCGCACACCCATTTGGGTCCCGCAAACTTTCTACGGCGTCCGGCGCACACCCATTTGGGTCCCACATACTTTCTAGGGCGTTCTGCGCACACCCATTTGGGTCCCGCACACTTTCTACGGCATTCGGCGCACTCCCACTTGGGTCCCGCACACTTTCTACGGCGTTCTGCGCATACCCATTTGGGTCCCACACACTTTCTACGGCGTTCTGCGCACACCCATTTGGGTCCCGCACACTTTCTACGGCGTCCGGCGCACACCCATTTGGGTCCCGCACACTTTCTACGGCGTCCGGCGCACTCCCACTAATGTCCTGCGCACTCCAACTGATGTCCTGCACTTCCACTAATGTACTGCACCCTCCCACTGATGTCCTGCACTCTTTCTATGACGTCCTGCACCTCCCACTGTGTCCTGCACTCTTTCTATGACGTCCTGCACCCTCCCACTGATGTCCTGCACTTTCTATGTCATCCTGCACACTCCCACTAATGTCCTGCGCGCATTCTGTTACATCTTACACTCCCACTGATGTCCTGCACACTTTCTACGGCGTTCTGCGCATACCCATTTGAGTGCGGCACTTTCTACGGTGTTCTGCGCACACCCATTTGGGTCACAAGCACGCTCACGCCGATCATTTTTCCGCAGGGCTACCGTAACCCTCCTTCAAAAATTTTCTGAGAGTCAGCTTCGATATGAGCACATCGTAATAGCCAACAAACGTGTTTGCACAATTTCGACCTCCTCAGCCACTTCCCGGCGGCTTCTCGAAGAGAACGGTGTGTGAATGAATGCATACCGCTCCTCTGCCCTTTTATACCCCGCATGTTATGAGCGTGTGTTATCGTTCGTTATCATGTTTTGCTCAAGAATGGTTACGGTAGCCCTGCGGAAAAAATGATCAGCATGGGCGTGCTTCTATTTGGGTCCCGCTCACTTTCTACGGCGTCTTGCGCACTTTCGCTTTGTCACCGCACACTTCCTACGGCGCCCGGCGCACTCCCATTTGGGCCCCGCACACTTTCTACGGCGCTCTGCGCACGCCCATTTGGGTCCCGCACGCTTTCTACGGCGTCCGGCGCACTCCCACTTGGGTCCCGCACGCTTTCTACGGCGTGTGGCGCACTCTCATTTGGGTCCCGCACACTTTCTACGGCGTCCGACGCACTCCCACTTGAGTCCCGCACACTTTCTATGGCGTCCGGCGCACTCCCACTTGGGTCCCGCACACTTTCTACGGCGTCCAACGCTCTCTCATTTGGGTCCCGCTCACTTTCTACGGCGTCCGGCGCACTCTCATTCGGGTCCCACACACTTACTACGGCGTTCTGCGCACACCCATTTGGGTCCCGCACACTTTATACGGCGTCCTGCGCACTCCCACGTGGGTCCCGCACACTTTCCACAGCGTCCGGCGCACTCTCATTTGGGTCCCGCACACTTTGTACGGCGTCCGGCGCACTCTCATTTGGGTTCCACACACTTTCTAGGGCGTTCTGCGCACACCCAGTTGGGTCTTGCACACTTTCTGCGGCGTTCTGCGCATACCCATTTGGGTCCCACACACTTTCTACGGCGTTCTGCGCACACCCATTTGGGTCCCGCACACTTTCTACGGCGTCCGGCGCACACCCATTTGGGTTCCACACACTTTCTAGGGCGTTCTGCGCACACCCATTTGGGTCCCGCACACTTTCTACGGCGTCCGGCCCACACTCATTTGGGTCCCACACACTTTCTAGGGCGTTCTACGCACACCCATTTGGGTCTTGCACACTTTCTACGGCATTCTGCGCATACCCATTTGGGTCCCACACACTTTCTACGGCGTTCTGCGCACACCCATTTGGGTCCAGCACACTTCCTACGGCGTCCGGCGCACACCCATTTGGGTCCCACACACTTTCTAGGGCGTTCTGCGCACACCCATTTGGGTCCCGCACGCTTTCTACGGCGTCCGGCGCACTCCCACTTGGGTCCCGCACACTTTCTACGGCGTCCGGCGCACTCCCACTTGAGTCCCACACACTTTCTACGGCGTCCGGCGCACTCCCACTTGGGTCCCGCACACTTTCTACGGCGTCCGACGCTCTCTCATTTGGGTCCCGCTCACTTTCTACGGCGTCCGGCGCACTCCCACTTGGGTCCCGCACACTTTCTACGGCGTTCTGCGCATACCCATTTGGGTCCCACACACTTTCTACGGCATTCGGCGCACTCCCACTTGGGTCCCGCACACTTCTACGGCGTTCTGCGCATACCCATTTGGGTACCACACACTTTCTACGGCGTTCTGCGCACTCCCATTTGGGTCCCGCACACTTTCTACGGCGTCCGGCGCACTCCCACTTGGGTCCCGCACACTTTCTACGGCGTCCGACGCTCTCTCATTTGGGTCCCGCTCACTTTCTACGGCGTCCGGCGCACTCCCACTTGGGTCCCGCACACTTTCTACGGCGTTCTGCGCATACCCATTTGGGTACCACACACTTTCTACGGCGTTCTGCGCACTCCCATTTGGGTCCCGCACACTTTCTACGGCGTTCTGCGCATACCCATTTGGGTACCACACACTTTCTACGGCGTTTTGCGCACACCCATTTGGGTCCCGCACACTTTCTACGGCGTCCGGCGCACTCCCACTTGGGTCCCGCACACTTTCTAGGGCGTTCTGCGCACACCCATTTGGGTCCAGCACACTTCCTACGGCGTCCGGCGCACACCCATTTGGGTCCCACACACTTTCTAGGGCGTTCTGCGCACACCCATTTGGGTCCCGCACACTTTCTACGGCATTCGGCGCACTCCCACTTGGGTCCCGCACACTTTCTACGGCGTTCTGCGCATACCCATTTGGGTACCACACACTTTCTACGGCGTTCTGCGCACACCCATTTGGGTCCCGCACACTTTCTACGGCGTTCTGCGCGTACCCATTTGGGTACCACACACTTTCTACGGCGTTTTGCGCACACCCATTTGGGTCCCACATACTTTCTAGGGCGTTCTGCGCACACCCATTTGGGTCCCGCACACTTTCTACGGCATTCGGCGCACTCCCACTTGGGTCCCGCACACTTTCTACGGCGTTCTGCGCATACCCATTTGGGTACCACACACTTTCTACGGCGTTCTGCGCACTCCCATTCGGGTCCCGCACACTTTCTACGGCGTTCTGCGCATACCCATTTGGGTACCACACACTTTCTACGGCGTTTTGCGCACACCCATTTGGGTCCCGCACACTTTCTACGGCGTCCGGCGCACTCCCACTTGGGTCCCGCACACTTTCTAGGGCGTTCTGCGCACACCCATTTGGGTCCCGCACACTTTCTACGGCGTCCGGCGCACTCCCACTTGGGTCCCGCACACTTTCTATGACATCCTTCACACCCCCACTAATGTCCTGCGCACTCCATCTGATGTCCTGCACACTTCCACTAATGTACTGCACCCTCCCACTGATGTCCTGCACTCTTTCTATGACGTCCTGCACCCTCCCACTGATGTCCTGCACACTTTCTATGTCATCCTGCACACTCCCACTAATGTCCTGCGCGCATTCTGTTACATCTTGCACACTCCCACTGATGTCCTGCACACTTTCTACGGCGTTCTGCGCACACCCATTTGGGTCTTGCACACTTTCTACGGCATTCTGCGCATACCCATTTGGGTCCCGCACACTTTCTACGGCGTCCGGCGCACACCCATTTGGGTCCCACACACTTTCTAGGGCGTTCTGCGCATACCCATTTGGGTCCCACACACTTTCTAGGGCGTTCTGCGCACACCCATTTAGGTCCCGCACGCTTTCTACGGCGTCCGGCGCACTCCCACTTGGGTCCCGCACACTTTCTACGGCGTCCGGCGCACTCCCACTTGAGTCCCACACACTTTCTACGGCGTCCGGCGCACTCCCACTTGGGTCCCGCACACTTTCTACGGCGTCCGACGCTCTCTCATTTGGGTCCCGCTCACTTTCTACGGCGTCCGGCGCACTCTCATTTGAGTCCCACACACTTACTACGGCGTTCTGCGCACACATTTGGGTCCCGCACACTTTCTACGGCATTCGGCGCACTCCCACTTGGGTCCCGCACACTTTCTACGGCGTTCTGCGCATACCCATTTGGGTCCCACACACTTTCTACGGCGTTCTGCGCACACCCATTTGGGTCCCGCACACTTTCTACGGCGTCCGGCGCACACCCATTTGGGTCCCACATACTTTCTAGGGCGTTCTGCGCACACCCATTTGGGTCCCGCACACTTTCTACGGCATTCGGCGCACTCCCACTTGGGTCCCGCACACTTTCTACGGCGTTCTGCGCATACCCATTTGGGTACCACACACTTTCTACGGCGTTCTGCGCACACCCATTTGGGTCCCGCACACTTTCTACGGCGTCCGGCGCACTCCCACTTTGGTCCCGCACACTTTCTAGGGCGTTCTGCGCACACTCATTTGGGTCCCGCACACTTTCTACGGCGTCCGGCGCACTCCCACTTGGGTCCCGCACACTTTCTAGGGCGTTCTGCGCACACCCATTTGGGTCCCGCACACTTTCTACGGCGTCCGGCGCACTCCCACTTGGGTCCCGCACACTTTCTAGGGCGTTCGGCGCACTCCCACTTGGGTCCCGCACACTTTCTACGGCGTTCTGCGCATACCCATTTGGGTACCACACACTTTCTACGGCGTTCTGCGCACACCCATTTGGGTCCCGCACACTTTCTACGGCATTCGGCGCACTCCCACTTGGGTCCCGCACACTTTCTACGGCGTTCTGCGCATACCCATTTGGGTCCCACACACTTTCTACGGCGTTCTGCGCACACCCATTTGGGTCCCGCACACTTTCTACGGCGTCCGGCGCACACCCATTTGGGTCCCACACACTTTCTAGGGCGTTCTGCGCATACCCATTTGGGTCCCACACACTTTCTAGGGCGTTCTGCGCACACCCATTTAGGTCCCGCACGCTTTCTACGGCGTCCGACGCTCTCTCATTTGGGTCCCGCTCACTTTCTACGGCGTCCGGCGCACTCTCATTTGAGTCCCACACAACTACTACGGCGTCTTTCGCACTCCTGCTGGAGTCCCGCACACTATCTACGGCGTTCTGTGGCGCACTTGTGAGTTACACCGTGCGGCGTTCCAAAAAGTACTTCCCAGATCCCGCTGTATTGATTGAAGCGTTGCCCCGTCTCGGGGAGCGTTCAATCCTGCGCAAAAGCCTATCAGTAACGGTGTTTATTTCACTAGTTCATTTTTACGAATGAGTAAACGTCGGATGGTTTATAATAACATGTTTACGTGTTTTTGTCTTTCTTGACCCTCAATTTTGAGGTTCCGCAAAAATTGAGCAACCAACTTCAAATTTTGACAGGAGCTAGGTGCAAACAAAACAAGCTTCCTGGCCAAAAATGAGCTGTCTAGCTCAACTATAAGTGTTCCAACAAGATCGTGTACGCCAACTGAAAAAAAAGGAGATGAACCCTTTTTTCGACCAAAATGACGTGGTTTTGACACTTTTTCTCGAATCTCAGGTTACCATTCTGGACCATTTTTTGAACAGTCATTCACCTTTTTAAAGTATATCAAATACAAAAAGAACGGTCTTCCTGCGTTCACTCTGGACCCTGATGCTGAGATCAGGGAGTTGCGCGATGGCGAATCAAAGCCAAATCTGGTGAGCGCTTCGCGCTCACCACAATTACTCGAAGTCGTCACAGCTTTTCTCAAATTGTGGTGAGCGCGAAGCGCTCACCAGGATTTGGCTTTGATCTCTTCCCGCGCGGATGCCCTACAATGAGATCACCTATTCATACCGTCAACAGAGGTATGAGCTGTACACTATTCGACGCGCTGCAAGAAATTACATATGTGTGCAACTTTTCATCCCAACTGGTCCCCGCTTTCTAAAGTTATGACCTCTCAAAGTACGCAAAAACGTTCTCCACCACCGCCTCCGCCTCCGCCTCCGCCTCCGCCTCCGCCTCCGCCTCCGCCTCCGCCTCCGCCTCCGCCTCCGCCTCCGCCTCCGCCTCCGCCTCCGCCTCCGCCTTCCCCACCGCCCCCGCCTCCACCTCCGTCCGTCGAAAACCATTTTTTTGGAAGGCGTGGACCAAATCGCTCGAAAATTTGTGACTAGAGGTAATCGGCCACGGGAATGACGAAAATAATTGTCAGAACTCACCATAATGACTTCTGGGCCCTAACGGGCGTTTGAAACTCGGAAACCGGCCTCTCAAGAATAGTTTATGAAAATGGTGGGTTTTTCGTTATCAGTCATTGTTTTCTTAGACTCCATATAAACACCTTGCTCTCAGGGTGGTGTGCTTGGAACGTCCGGCTCGGAAGAGGACGCTGTGCGGGTTGATGTACTTGACCGCGGCGCGTGTTCGTTCAAAGCGCACCATCGATAAGAAGGCGTCGCAGGGATGTGCTGAAGTGTCGGTTGACTATGTGAGACCTCGGTAGGGGTGTGCAGGACGTCGTAGAATGTGGGCAGGGCCTCAGTAGGAGTATGCAGGACATCATCGAACGTGTGCAGGATCTTAGTAGGAGTGTGCAGAAAATCATGGAACGTGTGCAGGATCCCAATAGAGGTGTGCAGGACGTCGTAGACTGTGTGCAGGACCTCAGTATGAGTGGGCAGGACATCATGGAACGTGTGCAAGACCTCAGTAGGAGTGTGCAGGACATCATGGAACGTGTGCAAGACCTTAGTAGGAGTGTGCAGGACATCATGGGACCTGTGCAGGACCGTATTAGGAGTGGACAGGACATCATGGGACGTGTGCAGGACATCATGGAACGTGTGCAGGACCTTAGTAGGAGTGTGCAGAACATCATGCGACCTGTGCAGGACCTCAGTAGGAGTGTGCAGGACATCATGGAGCGGGCGCAGGACCGGATTAGGAAGTGGACAGGACATCATGGGACGTGTGCAGGACCCCAGTAGGGTGTGCAGGACGTCGTAGAATGTGTGCAGGGCCTCAGTAGGAAGGTGCAGGACATCATGGAACGTATGCAAGACCTTAGTAGGAGCGTGCAGGACATCATGGGACCTGTGCAGGACCTCAGTAGGAGTGTGCAGGACATCATGGAACGTGTGCAGGACCGTAGTAGGAGTGGACAGGACATCATGGGACGTGTGCAGGACCACAGTAGGGGTGTGCAGGACGTCGTAGAATGTGTGCAGGACCTCAGTAAGGAGTGTGTGCAGGACATCATGGAACGTGTGCAGGACCTTAGTAGGAGTGTGCAGGACATCATGGGACCTGTGCAGGACACTCAGTAGGAGTGTGCAGGACATCATGGAACGTGTGCAAGACCTTAGTAAGTGTGCAGGACATCATGGGACCTGTGCAGGACCTCAGTAGAAGTGTGAAGGACATCATGGGACCTGTGCAGGACCTCAGTAGGAGTGTGCAGGACATCATGGATCGTGTGCAAGACGTTAGTAGGAGTGTGCAGGACATCATGGGACCTGTGCAGGACCTCAGTAGGAGTGTGCAGGACATCATGGAACGTGTGCAGGACCGTATTAGGAGTGGACAGGACATCATGGGACGTGTGCAGGACCCCAGTAAGGGGTGTGCAGGACGTCGTAGAATGTGTGCAGGACACTCCAGTAGGAAGTGTGCAGGACATCATGGAACGTGTGCAAGACCTTAGTAGGAGTGTGCAGGACATCATGGGACCTGTGCAGGACCTCCCAGTAGGAGTGTGCAGGACATCATGGAACGTGTGCAGGACCGTAGTAGGAGTGGACAGGACATCATGGGACGTGTGCAGGACCCCAGTAGGAGTGTGCAGGACGTCGTAGAATGTGCGCAGGACCTCAGTAGGAGTGTGCAGGACATCATGGAACGTGTGCAAGACCTTAGTAGGAGCGTGCAGGACATCATGGGACCTGTGCAGGACACTCAGTAGGAGAGTGTGCAGGTTGACATCATGGAACGTGTGCAGGACCGTAGTAGGAGTGGACAGGACATCATGGGGACGTGTGCAGGACCCCGGTAGGGGTGTGCAGGACGTCGTAGAATGTGTGCAGGACCTCAGTAGGAGTGGGCAGGACATCATGGAACGTGTGCAGGACCTTAATAGGAGTGTGCAGGACATCATGGGACCTGTGCAGGACCTCAGTAGGGAGTGTGCAGGACATCATGGAACGTGCAAGACCTTAGTAGGAGTGTGCAGGACATCATGGGACCTGTGCAGGACACTCCAGTAGAAGTGTGCAGGACATCATGGGACCTGTGCAGGACCTCAGTAGGAGTGTGCAGGACATCATGGAATCGTGTGCAAGACGTTAGTAGGAGTGTGCAGGACATCATGGGACCTGTGCAGGACCTCAGTAGGAAGTGTGCAGGACATCATGGAACGTGTGCAGGACCGTATTAGGAGTGAACAGGACATCATGGGACGTGTGCAGGACCCCAGTAGGGGTGTGCAGGACGTCGTAGAATGTGTGCAGGACCTCAGTAGGAGTGTGCAGGACATCATCGAACGTGTGCAAGACCTTAGTAGGGTGTGCAGGAGATCATGGGACCTGTGCAGGACCTCAGTAAGAGTGTGCAGGACATCATTGAACGTGTGCAGGACCGTAGTAGGAGTGGGCAGGACATCATGGAACCTGTGCAGGACCCCAGTAGTGGTGAGCAGGACGTCGAAGAATGTGCGCAGGACCTTAGTAGGAGTGTACAGGACATTATGGAACGTGTGCAGGACCTTAGTAGAAGTGTGCAGGACATCATGGGACCTGTGCAGGACCTCAGTAGGAATGTGCAGGACATCATGGAACGTGTGCAAGACCCAGTAGGAGTGGTGCAGGACATCATGGGACCTGTGCAGGACCTCAGTAGGAGTGTGCAGGACGTGTGCAGGACATCATGGGACCTCTGCAGGACCTCCCAGTAGGAGTGTGTGCAGGACATCATGGATCGTGTGCAAGACCTTAGTAGGAGTGTGCAGGACATCATGGGACCTGTGCAGGACCTCAGTAGGAAGTGTGCCAGGACATCATTGTACGTGTGCAGGACCGTAGTATAGGAGTGGGCGGGACATCATGGGACGTGTGCAGGACCCCAGTAGGTGTGTGCAGGACATCATGGGACCTGTGCAGGACACTCAGTAGGAGTGTGTGCAGGACATCATGGATCGTGTGCAAGACCTTGGTAGGAGTGTGCAGGACACCATGGGACCTGTGCAGGACCTCGGTAGGGTGTGCAGGACATCATGGAACGTGTGCAAGACCTTAGTAGGAGTGGGCAGGACATCATGGGACGTGTGTGCAGGACCCCAGAAGGGGTGTGCAGGACATCATGGGACCTTTGCAGGACCTCGGTAGGGTGTGTGCAGGACATCATGGATCGTGTGCAAGACCTTAGTAGGAGTGGGCAGGACATCATGGGACGTGTGCAGGACCTCAGTAGGGGTGTGCAGGACATCATGGAACGTGTGCAGGACCTCTAGGAGTGTGCAGGACATCGCGGGAACGACCCCAGTAGGTGTGCAGGACATCAATGTGCAGGACCGTAGTAGACGTGGGCAGGACATCATGGGACCTGTGCAGGACCTCAGTAAGGGTGTGCAGGACATCATGGATCGTGTGCAAGACCATAGTAGGAGTGTGCAGGACATCATGGGACCTGTGCAGGACCTCAGTAGGGGTGTGCAGGACATCATTGTACGTGTGCAGGACCGTAGTAGACGTGGGCAGGACATCATGGGACGTGTGCAGGACCCCAGTAGGTGTGCAGGACATCATGGAACGTGTGCAAGACCTTAGTAGGAGTGTGCAGGACATCATGGGACCTGTGCAGGACCTCAGTAGGAGTGTGCAGGACATCATGGGACCTGTGCAGGACCCTCCGTTTAATGTCCAGGACACCGTATGCAAGTCATGCCTCCGAATCAACAAGAGCGATAGGCAATTGCGCCAGAACAAGGCTATTGTAATCTCACTCGAGTTGGCTCTAAAATTTTCTAAGTTCTGACTCCGAATTCGCTACATCTTCACTACCGCTGGTGCTGTTTTTCTGCTTGTAGTCCTGGCACACCCTCCACTGCTGACCTCTGGAGAAGGACGGTGTGTGAATGAAGACACACCGCTCTTTCACTTCTTTATCTTTATCATTGATCAATTGGGTATCATCAAATTTGTTTAAGAGAGCCGAATAACATCATTCCTAAGGTTACGGTAGTCCTCTTCTAGCGCACTTAACTATCGTTCGTGCTGGAAATCAATTTCCATTTTCAGTCTCAATTTTATGATTGAGCCCGGTAGACCACACTGGTAAACTTTGGCGCGTCAAAAATGTTGGACGATGAGGTTGGAAGGCGTCAAAGATTAATATCCGCCACCAATTCTCACCAGTCATCTAGCACTTTTTCCTAGAATGTTGGTGCGACCGTAAGACAACAGGAAAAATAGTTACGGCACGAACTCCACATGCAAAAAACTCTTAAAATGATTTTGGCGCGAAATTCAAATTCGTATTTACAATGTGTTCCGATTGACTTTTCTTTAATGAAGAAGGAGTTGAAAGAAGAATGAAGGTTTTTCATGGCCCCTTCAACATTTTCGTTCACTAGAGGGCCAAGCTACGCAAAAAACATGAAAAAATAATATATACGGTTTTCTGCGCGTACGATGTATTTAACTATCGTTCTTGTTCCGAATCAGACATATGGGCCGGCGCAGACGAGCCACGTCAGCAGAACCGGCGAAGTTTGGCTAGAGCGACTGACCCTGGGTCTATCTAGACGAGGTGAGGCCACCCAAGACTCATAGAAATGATGGAAAATTCTGATAAAAGATGTCTGATACTGCTATCAATCATTGTTTTTATAGAAACTTCATGAAAATACTCCGACTGGTAGCCTTACCAATGGGTGGTTCATTTCACTTCTGTCTTGAATTTGAATGGTGGGTGCGCCCCTCTCCCCGTCTAGGATTGTGCCCCAACCCTGTACAATTGGGTCATTTTAAAACTCATTTCTTCATTTTCTCGATTTTTAAATTCAAAAAGTATATGCCTTGTATCTTGTCTGTAGGAAGCCGCGTTGCAGCTATAATCTTGCAAACCTAGCAGCTGTTTCTTCATTTCTACCACTATGTTTCAAAGAAAACAACTTGCCTTTTTAGAGCTTGACGATATTGTAGAAGGGAAACCCTTGTAAAAAGTTGTGAAATTTCTGGAAAGTTGGGCTCCGCAGAAAGATCAAGGATTTGGCATTGCTCCTAAATGTCGTGAAATTGTCTTATTGGATTTGGCTCTCAACTTGATTTTTCAAATGTAGTGAAATTGTCGAATTGATTTGGCTGTGATGATACTATATGCAGATAACATAATCATTAAATGTAGTGAAATTGTTGCAAACGGATTTGGCAGGAGCTCTATCAATTATCACAGTCAAATCACGCGTCAGAAGGGGTTTTCCTTGGAGCGCATATTGAATCGAATGAGAACAGGAATAAACCTAGCAGCAAAACGTTTCTATACAATGCGAACCGTGAAAGCGTTGAGGACACGAAGACATAGTCAGTAGCGAGTAAATTGCGTTAGATTTCGTTTTCATGAATTTTATCTCATCGGTGAGGGAAGGTCTGGTACCTGAAAAGGCCACACTGAAAAGGCAGAATAGCATTTGGAAACCTTAATTCCAGCCCATAAGGCCACGTTTCGTTCAGCATTGTTGACTGAGGATTATTACTTTTTTCTTTTTGTCTTCATTCGCTCGCCAGAGGACCTTCTGACGCATGATTTGACTGTGATAATTGACAGAGCTCCTGCCAAATCCGTTTGCAACAATTTCACTACATTTAATGATTATGTTATCTGCATATAGTATCATCACAGCCAAATCAATTCGACAATTTCACTACATTTGAAAAATCAAGTTGAGAGCCAAATCCAATAAGACAATTTCACGACATTTAGGAGCAATGCCAAATCCTTGATCTTTTCTGCGGAGCCCAACTTTCAGAAATTTAACTTTGCATTCTGTTACTCGAAGCGATGGGAAAATACTGGCGTGCGAGACATTATTAGTCAAATATTGTCATCCTAGATGGTGTTCAGCGCTTCAAAAACGTCGTTCCTGACATGGCAGGGGCCGTGCGGGCCTATTTTTGCTGTTATCTCGATCACAGGGTGGGCACCCACGCCGCTTCGCGGCGTACTTGTGGGTGTGCTTTAGGATTCATGGATTATTTGATTTGCAGAGCAGTGCTTCGCTGTGCTCAACAGCCTTGACCCCATACAGTATCGCGTAAATAAAAGCGTTCTGCATCTTTTTTTTGCGCTCACAAAGCGCCGCATCGCCATAACTTGCTTCAAAGTGGTGCGATGTCAATTTTGAAGTAACTTCTGAATTGCTTTCGTTGATTGCCCTGCGAAATTGTTACAAAATAATAGATTAAAGGCAGCATACACGCTTGTAAACGTTATTGAGATAACTACGGAAATAGAATGGTACTGCTCAGAACACAACGCCTACGCATTTTGAAGCGTCAAAAATGACCCAAAATGACGCTACACGAGTGAGAAGCTGGCCCCGCCCCTGTATCTGGCCGCCCTCTGTATTTGCGCCCTCCTCCAAAACAGGTGTGCTGGGCCATTTCTGCTGTCGTCGATATGTGTGGTCTACCTATTATACCTATTCCACCATCCACAAACGTCGCCGACGGTGGGAATGGCCCAGCCCCCCTGTTTCCGAAGAGGACGCAAGTACAGGGGGCAGGCAGATACAGGGGCGGAACCAACTTCTCACTCGTGTAGCGTCATTGTGGGTCGTTTTTGACTCTTCAAAATCCGTGGGCGTTGTATTCTGTGCCCAACCATTCTAATTCCGTAGTTATCTCAATTACGTTTACGAGCGTGTTAGCTGCCTTTAAGCGCATCGAAAAATGCATATTTGCACCACAAAATTCCATTGGTCAGATGATCGTGACAGCAGAAATCTTTCATGTTTTGACCTGTGGTCGATGTGAATTCTAGAAGGAAATAGACAATTTTCAACAGGACCCGTAGTTGAAAACACTCTTTACACATACCTTTGCGTTTGCCTCACTGAAAGGAACACGGCAACTGCTTCGGAAACTCATTTTGTCGATTTTGAAGCGAGATATGAACAAAAAATACCACATAACGCTTTTTTCGCAAAAAAAATAGCGCGGTGCTGTAAGCTTCCACAGAAATCCGTTACACTGTGCTTAATCAATAGAAAAGGAGATATTGTTAGAGAAGACGGAAGGAAATGAAAGGCAATAGACGACAATGTTTCGCCTCATAAAAAAAATGTTTCTCCCCGACATTTTCTCCCCTCATTCTGAACAGCTTTTCGGTTTTGATTCTCGACTACTTTTTTCGATAGGTTCTGACAAACTAGTTTTAAGCTCTGGTACATCCCTAGAGACCTGTTGATTTCGATTATCACCAGCAGCGGAGCGGTGGGCCTCGGTGAAATATAACTATAACATATAGGAGGTTTCGACGAAAAACCACCGCTCCGCGCTGTGATAACCGAAAACATGAGTCCACTTGGAATGAAACAGAGTCTACCCGTGTTGTTATCAGACTTGCTCGTAAACGTGAAAAACTTGCTCACAAGTGTACACGCTTTCTGATAGCCTAGAGATTGTAATAGTCAAACTGCTTGATGCTTTTTTTTCTTTGAGTTGCGAATACTACAACACCTTCGAAATAGGCGAATTATATGTTGGATCGAGGTTTTGGATATTGGGGAGAGTTTCTATGTTTTCTGCTACAACGAAAACGACGGACCTGGTGGTTTGACCAGAATCTGCCCATTTTGCCCTTAGTAACAGAAAAAGGTGTTTATTTCGCGCGACGCATAAGTATAGAAACACTTGAGCAACATGGAAATAGCCTACGATGATCGCCAGAATTGGCCGTTTACACGTGTATTTTTATAGAACTGGCTCAAGATGATGCTTATCGTCCGTTTTCCCGCTGGATTTCACCTGCCTCCTGGTGGGGAAACTCAAGCTCACTCCTTCCATAATGCCGGACTTGGATTTCGAACGATTTTCAGACGGCTAGGACGACCAGCTGGATGTAGTTCCATGTTTCTGCTGAATCCTGAATCGCTAAACGTATATGGTTGCCCAGACATCTCATGTAACTTGGGAAGCGAGACATTACACAACGAGTTACCAGTGACATGGCGTTGGCCCTGAAGAATCCCTACGAGTTGTCACTGTGTTTCTCGGTAAATAACATTCCCTACTGAAACAACCATTGCGACAACATTGCGGGCTCTTGAATGAAGCAATCTCATCGCTTAGATCATTGTCACAAATTCACTAGACTTGAGCCTGCGCGATCAAACATGAGCAGGAACTTGGAAAACTTGAGTGCTCCACGCAACAAAGGCGCCGCCTGTCAAATCGTGCATAAGGCCACCTTCTTCAACTAAACCTGTTTTCTAAAGATTTTTCAAAATTGCTTTAGTTGAAGAAGATGACCTTATTCACGATTTGACAAGCGGCTGCTCTATTGGGTGAAGCACTTAAGTTTTCAAAGTTCCTATTCATGTTTGATCGCGCAGGCTCAAGTCTAGTGACTTTGTGACAATGATCCAAGCGATGAGATTGCTTCATTCAAGAGCCCGCAATGTTGTCGCAATGGTTGTTTCAGTAGGGAATGTTATTTACCGAGAAACACAGTGACAACTCGTAGGGATTCTTCAGGGCCAACGCAATGTCACTGGTAACTCGTTGTGTAATGTCTCGCTTCCCAAGCTACATGAGATGTCTGGGCAACCATATACGTTTAGCGATTCAGGATCCAGCAGAAACATGGAACTACATCCAGCTTTTCGTCCTAGCTGTCTGAAAATCGTTCGAAATACAAGTCCGGCATTATGGAAGGGGTGAATTTGAGCTTCCCCACCAGAAGGCAGGTGAAATCTACCTGGAAAATGAACGAATAGCATTAGCTTGAACCAGTTCTATAAAAATACACGTGAAAACGGCTCATTATGGCGATGATCATGAGATATTTCTATCTTGCTAAGGTGTTGCTATACTTATCGTCGCGCGAAATACAGAATTTGTTCTATAACTAAGGGAGAAATGAGCAACTTCTGGTCATGTCACTCAGTCCATCGTTTTCGTCGTAGGAGAAGACATAGAAACTCTTCCCAATATCCAAAACCCCGATCCAACATATGATACGCCTATTTTGAAGGTGTTGCTAAACTTATGCGTCGCAGTGTATGTAGTTTCTTCTTTGCCCGTAACTTCTCTATTTTTCTCTTCTCAAGGCTCATTCATAGCTGGTCGCATCAACTTGAAGTCGAAGCGACCAACAAAACTGCCGCGATTTGAAATCGCTAGACGAAGCGATTTCAAATCGCTTCATCCACTGATTTCGAGTCGCTCGGGCGGTCGCAGTTTTGCGTAAAAAATACGAACAATTGCGAACAACGCCGCAGATATTTAAAAAACATTTTTTTCTCGGTTTTTGCTGATTCCTCCTGATTTTTTGTGACTTCGGTGCCTTAATCTTCTTAATAAATTAGTCCTGCATAGTTTTCCAATAAAAACATGGTTTCAAAAGACGACGGGATGGAATTTGCTTGTGCAGCAACATAAAACTTCAACTAACGTTAGAAATTGCCGAAAGCTCTGCATGAAATGTGATTTCTCGGTAGCTTTATTGAACTTCCTCATCTATATAATCGTAAATGTGTAAAAAATACTCGTTTTTACCTTTCATATGCCGTCTTTTATGTGGGTGAGCTGTGACGTCCGCAATTTGGCGCCGAATACACCACGTCCTGACGAAAGATTACGGCCTAGTCGCTTCGACTAGACGAATCGCTTCCATCATGGAAGCGACGCGATTAGTCGAACCGACCTAGCAAAATCAAGCAGGTCGCTTCGACTAGCTAAAAAAAAAACCCCAAGTCGCTCGGCGATTGTGACTGAAACTGCAAACTGTTCCAACCCGTCGCGACTCAGTGCAAGATCTGTTGTCGCGACGGGTTTTGTACCTGTTGGCAGTGCCGCGACTAGTCGAAGCGACCAGCTATGAACGAGGCTTCAGACGTAATGCACCGCGCCATCAAAGAAAAATATGAAAGAATAAAAAAATGAAAACCTTTTTCTGCCATTAGCTGAACACCTATGTTAGATTCCCAAGTTTACTAGCCCATTGAGAAGGCTGTTGTCAGAATAAATGCGAACCTTCCTCCAACGCATATATACTGTGCTTCTCTGGGCCAAATTCCGGTCCGTAATTGCGTCTCGACACGCTTTGCGGCCGCACGCGCTCGAGTCAGTCGTGTTTTCAGCGCCAAAGCCGACTCGATATGGCTTTTTATACAGTTTTCTCCGATTTTCTTTAGTTTTCAGTTTCTAAAGCCCACCTAGAGTAAAGAGGTCGGCGGCTGCGGCGCTGAGAACTCTTCCGATTCGAAAGTGCGCGGCCGTAAAGCGTGTCCAGACGCAATTGCGGACCGAAATTTGGAAGCACAGTACTCATCTGTTATGAGATCCGATATTTTTTGTTCACAGAGGATTACGATGCTCGATCGATTTTTCCTTGTGTATCAGCAATACTTAGATTTGTGACATAGAAAAATCCATAACAAGTTTATCCGAATTAATACCACAGAGTCATCAGTATCTAACTACCATTTTCTGGCACAAAGAAGTGTGTGGGCATGTCATTTGTCAATTGTGTGCAAAATGGCAATTCGAGAATCACATCAAAGCCTTGTCTTCTTTTATTTTTCAGTTACGAGTCGGCGCTCGGGCAAACCTCCCTCGCATATCACGGTAGACGATAACGTTCGCCATTCTCAGACCTCTGGAAAGAAAATATTTGGTCGAATAATGAGAAAGCGGCAATATGAATGAGCTGGTCGATGATGTGGTCTTGCTTCGAATGTTTCAACAAGTCAGTGCTGGAGGTAAATTCTAGCCGTAAGAAATAACCACCACAGTGAATTCAGAAGAGCTCTCTGAGCTTCGATAGGTATCTCAGACGATAGCAGTCCCTGACCCCACCCCGAATGCACCCGGAGCAGCGTCCATGTTGCGCTCAAGGTGACAAATTTGGCAATTTCCGGCCCACATATATTGCGATGCAGGCCACATGCGTTGCGCTCCGGGTCCTACCGACGAAATTGATTCACGCAGCGCCCAGAGCGCAACTGTCGGCTGATGGCGTCATAGTACATCATCCAGCGTAGACGGTTCCGCCCCAGGCGCTCTCTATAGACCGATTTTAGCAACGCAGCTGCAAAAATCGATACCTCGACGTATTTAACACGCTTCGCTGATCGACTATCGCACCCATTTTAGCTAATCGATTTTTCAAGGAAGAATCCAGCGATTTCCATACATTTCCGCAATCGCGTTCAGTCCTCACTATCACAATCGTAGAAGCGAAGCGGTTGTTTTTGAAAAATTTAACTATGAAAAATGAAGAAATCATTCTCAAACAACAGCTTCGCTACTACTATCTCAGACAAACCAACGCTCGGAGCGGGACCGGCTCCTCCCAATAATGACGTCATCGCCCGGACAGCGGCTGAGGGGCAAACTGGCACCGCAGTCCCTGTCCGGTAGGAATATCAGCGTCGGCCGCTCTCCGGGCTCTCTCAGGGCGACAGCGGTGCCATCGCCAGAGATGGAGAAACGCGGGATTGGTTGTTCTTCAGGTGATAACGTGCAGGCCACGTTATCACTCAGAGAACAACCAATCCTGCGGGTATAAAAGGCGGCTCGTCTCTTGTTGACGGGTAGTTGGCCTTTCGAGGCCACTCTTGAGAGGTGACCTCGGGTGACTCTCATTAGGACAATTTTCGGCGGCCGAGGGGATCCCCCATGGCCCGCGGTGTGGAAGGCTTCCTCATTGCGGACCATGCTGGGATGGTATCGTTCTTGCGGCCTGTGGCAGGATTAACCCCCTGGCCCATAGGCTGTAACAAGTACCTTATTTTCTTACGTACCTTAAAGGCAGTGTTCACGCTAAATCGTGGATGTTCAGCTTCTTATAGATTATGATAGGCCAAGAGCTTACTGTGACAGTAGCGTCAGGAAGAGCTGCAGAAAGTAACGAGAAAGCACTTTTTCACGTCTAAGCAGAACCTCTTGTGTGACGTCGTATTTTTGAGAATGTAAGAATTGACCGGTGTGAAGGAATGAAGTGTTTCCATGTGATAACGTGATCCAACTTATCCACAGCTACTTATCGAAGCCATTATCTTTGCTGACCGGCTGTTTACATATTCAAGCTTCTTCAGAAAGGATTAGTTTGGGAGGCGGTGTGGCCCAATGGGTTGACTTGCCCACGCGATTTTAACCCACCTCCCGATGGTTTTTCGTGATTCTCTCTTCAGTGTTTACATCAGTAGGCCCCAAAGCTTACGTTTCTGTTAAATTCCATCGTGAACACTGCCTTTAATACTCTCCAGAAGAAGCGGAACTAAAGAAAAATAACAGTTAGGAAAATTTCGAAAGTCGCCCGAGGAGCTACCGCAGTGCCAGTTGGGACTGAAGATCGCTCCGAACGGGACTGCTGTCGCCCGGAGAGCGGCTGCTGTCGCCCGAATAGATGGCTAATTTTCGCTCGGAGCGGAGAGACAGCGCCGCTCGAGTAGCTCTCCGGCCCCGCTCCGAGCGATGGTTTGTCTGAGATTGTGATGAGACTTTGCGAACTGAACGCGATTGCAGAACTAGATCATACATCTTTCTTATATGATAGTTTGAGACTCTCTTTCTTCCACCTTTTTTCTGCGGTTAGTTTTCACCAATAATGGCGTCTTGAGACCTTCAAAAATGCAGTAACATGCGCGCAGAGTACAAAGATATGATTCCTGAAAGTTTAGGTTCCTGGCAAAAGTAAAGATTTGGCATGGCCATTTTTTTGAAAAATTAGAAATATACTCAGTTAAAAGGGGAAGGTAAAGAAAAATGAAAAAAGTTTTGAAATATTCCTGGGAACGATTTGGCGTTGAACAATGTGATTTTTGAGAAATGTAGTGAAATAGTTGAAAGTATGATTTGGCAGTCGAGTTCGAACCAACTATTGATAAGAGTTGTGCAAAATGAGAGCTCGCATTGTATAAGCTTATCCGTAGAACATATCAAAGCAAAATCACGCGTGATATGGAACAAACAGTTGATTTTACTTTACTTAATACGTGAAGACAGAGGCATTGTAGCTCCCGAACGAGCGTTTACTGCTTACGTTATCACGCGTGATTTTGCTTCGATATGTTTTACGGATAAGCTCATACAATACGATCTCTCATTTTGCACAACTCGTATCAATAGTTGGTCCAAACTCGACTGCCAAATCATACTTTCAACTATTTCACTACATTTCCCGAAAATCAAATCATTCTAGGCCAAATCGTTCCCAGGAATATTTCAAAACCTTTTTTCATTTTTCTTTACCTTCCCCTTTTAACTGAGTATATTTCTAATTTTTCAAAAAAATGGCCATGCCAAATCTTTACTTTTGCCAGGAACCTAAACTTTCAGGAATTTCATTTATTTTTCCTGATGGTTCCCTTTCTAACATGATTCATGCCTGATGGTGTTAATTCAAAGTAAACCCTTTTGATGCCCTGCCCCCCCCCTCTTCTATGACGTCATGCGCACTCCCACTAATGTCCTGCGCACATTCTGTGACGTCACGCACACTCCCACTAATCTCCTGCACACTTTCTGTGACATCCTTCACACTCCCACTGATGTCCCGCACACTTTCTACGGCGTCCGGAGCACTTTCATTTGGGTCTCACACACTTTCTACGGCGTTTTGCGTACACCCATTTGGGTCACAAGCAACATTTTTTTCATTTTTTCCGCAGGGCTACCGTAACCCTCCTTTAAAAATTTTTCATGAGTCAGCTTGGATATGAGCACATCGTATTAGCTAACAATCATGTTCGTACAATATCGAACTCCTCACCCACTTCCCAGCGGCTTCTCGAAGAGAGCGGTGTGTGAATGAGTGCATACCGCTCCTCTGCCTTTCTATACCCCGCATGTTACCAGCGTGTGTTATCGTCGTTCGTTATCATGTTTTGTTCAAGAATGGTTACGGTAGCCTTGCGGAAAAAAACGATCGGCATGGGCGTGCTTGTATTTGGGTCCCACACACTTTCTACGGCGTCCGACGCACTGTTATTTGGGTCCCATACACTTTCCACGGCGTACTGCGCACACCCATTTGGGTCCCGCACACTTTCTATGACGTCCGACCACTCTTATTCGGGTCCCACACACCTTCTATGGCGTCCGGCGCACTCTCATTTGGATCCCACACACTTTCTACGGCGTCCCGCGCACCCTCATTTGGGTCCCACTAACTTTTTACGGCGTTCTGCGCACACCCATTTGGGTCCCCCACACTTTCCGCGGCGTCCGGCGCACTTCCACTTGGGTACCGCACATTTTATACGGGCCCGGCGCAGGTCCGCTTGGGTCCCACACACTTTCTACGGTGTCCGGCGCACTCTCATTTGAATCCCACACACTTTCTACGGCGTCCGACGCACTGCTATTTGGGTGCCGCATACTTTCTACGGCGTCTGGCGCACTCCCACTTGGGATCCGCACACTTTCTACGGCGTCTGGCGCACTCCTACTGGGGTCCCGCACACTATCTACGGCGTTCTGTGGCGCACTTGTGAGTCACACCGTGCGGCGTTCCAAAAAGTACTTCCCAGATCCCGCTGTATTGATTGAAGCGTTGCCCCGTCTCGGGGAGCGTTCAATCCTGCGCAAAAGCCTATCAGTAACGGTGTTTATTTCACTAGTTCATTTTTACGAATGAGTAAACGTCGGATGGTTTATGATAACATGTTTACGTGTTTTTGTCTTTCCTGACCCTCGATTTTGAGGTTCCACAAAAATTGAGCTACAAACTTCAAAATTTGACAGGAGCTAGGTGCAATCATAACCAACTTTCTGGCCAAAAATGAGCTTCTTAGCTCAACGGTAAGTGTTCCAACAAGATCGTGAACGCCAACTGAATAAAAAAAAAGGAGATGAACCCTTTTTTCGACCAAATTCACGTGGTTTTGACATTTTTTCTCGAATCTCAGGTAACCATTCCGGACCATTTTCTGAACAGTTATTCACCTTTCTAAAGTATAATAAATGCAAAAAGAACGGTCTTCCTACGTTTACTCTGGACCCTGATACTGAGATCAGGGGTTTGCGCGATGGCAAATCAAAGCCAAATCTGGTGAGCGTTTCGCGCTCACCACAATATAGTTACACGAGTAAAAAGATCCAAGAATGGTTGTCAACGATGAGGTTGCGAGCTCTGAATGTTATAGTAGTTATGGTCAGTGGGAAATACATACGTGCAGGACTTACCCCGACTAGTCACATTTAGACGCAGCGACACTTTCAAAAATGACATCAATTTCATGAAAAGAATCAAAAGTCAGAAGCTGTCCGTATTCAAAAACAAAGGAAAACCGAAAAAAATTGAAACGAAGATATTGGTCTGTCTTCTGTATTGGTCCAGAAATGACGCATTGGCTAAAATAGCGGAACTAGAGACAAATTGGTGGAAATAAGGGTGCTAGTACACTCGTACGGCCCTTACTGGTACGCTTGCACCGTTAGAAGCGTCAAAAAATAAACCAAAACGACTGTAATCGAGCACTTAAAGGCAGGGTCCGGGCAGAATTTCGATTTTAAGATTTCACGCTAAATCGGTGCTCTTGCTACAGGTAGTCCCAAAGAACATGCGAAAACTGCGTAAAAACTGGTCTTCTTCAAGTTATTCCAGCCACTTCCGTTAGCCGATGATCCAGAAAAGTCAGAAAAGTGTGGCCATCGTCCATATTTTAGCGGTTGTCCACGCGTTCCTCAAAAGTGCTGTGTAAGTATCGATCATTCCAGCCATGATTATCATGCTGTGAATACCGTAATCCCTGACTTTGAGGCTGTTTTCTCTAGAACTAAGGACCCAGAGTTCGTGAAACGTTCAGGCGATGTTCAGCTAGGCCAGCCCAATCTATTTAACCCAAATTTGGGTAGCGTCAAAATTTGACCGGACCTTGCCTTTAATATCTGCATTGAGGGGCAGAGCCCGTATCGATAAGTGAAGAAAGGACGATTTGGTGACTCAATAAGGCTCAAATACGGTCATTTTAACTCGTTTTTGACTGAGGGTTCCACGTGGGCCCACACGACCCCTTTAACGTACATAGCTAACACGACAACTTTGGCGGTCGCGTATGCTGTCTTTAAGGGAATCCCCAGGGCAATTCTCAAAGAAGGGAGCGGTGGGAGGAGAGGCCAGATATCGAGTAATCAATCTCATCAAATCACAGAGCTCCTTCGCGATCATTTCAGGACGTAAAAATTTTTCGTTTCTTTTGTCGATTTTTCTCGCTTCCACAATCTTTCTTTCCAGTGGCTGTATCAAGTGTCGGCGAAGTACCGACACATCTGATAAGGGCGCATTTTCACAGCTATGCTTCGTTGTCCGATGTTTAAAGGCAGTGTTCACAATAATTTTCGTTCCCAAGTTCTTCACATAAAACAATGCGTTGGCCTTCAAGTGTTACCAAAATTACGGAGAATTGGCGAGAAACGCATTTAAACGTCGTATTTCAGTGACATTATTCTATAGCATGGACTAGTTGTCCGGTTGGATGAACATGGTCATGGTGGCTGTCACCGGTGGAAAATGGGGTCAATCGAAGACGGAAGAATATTTCACGCAAAGCAGTATTAGTTAGGGGCCTAAGGAAATAACGGAGCAATAAAGAGTAGAGAATTGCAAAGGAGTGGTCCACAGAAGCTTTCATTGTCCCAACAAAGAGTTCCTGTGATACTTAAGAGGCGGGGTGATACTTAAGGATTTCGAGTGCTTCCGGTGCGTTTTTCCCAATTTCTACGTTATTTTATTCCTACCCGGGGGCCACTTAATCAATATAGTGAATACTCTCAAAATTGAAGATTACCGTGAACACTGCCTTTTAAGAAACCACTGTTGAAAAAAAACGATTACAGATTTGTAAACTGCCTCCGAGGTTCGTCTAGAATCGTCTAGGTTCGTCTTGGTTCCCTTGTTGTTAGTGGTAACATTGTTTCACTAACATAGCGAACAACGGACAAGGTAGACAACGCCACGAAGCACACAGATCTTCTCTGACTAGCGATATTTACATAGCGACATGTACTGTCCCAGCATCTGCTTTCGTGAATGCAAAGGATGTGAAGTTCGCTATGTTGATGAAACAATGAGACGACTAACAATAAGGGCACGCCTAGATGAAGATCGGAGGGCGTTTAAAAATCCGTCCTCCTATCCTAACACCGGTTTCTCGAAACATCGAACAATGAAGCATAGGTGTAGAAACGCACTCCTATTCGATGCGTCGGTGCTTCACCAACCCTTGCTACAGTCACTGAAAAGAAAGATTATGGAAGCGAGAGAACTTCAGCGTTTACGTCCTGAAATGATGGCGAAGGAGCTCTGTTATTCGATGAGATTGATTACTTAATATCGGGCCTCTCCTCCTCGCCCCTCCCTTTCTTGAGAATTGTCCTAATAGTTCCCATTCTTGAATCTGTAATGTGAATGTGAATGAAGTTTCGAATCAAGTGACTTGCGAGATATCCGGGCAAAATCAAGTTACTTGTGGCTTATCAGAGTTTTATAAATTACTTGCGAGGTTGGGACTTGCAAGTAACTTACGTGGGCATAACCATGTAAACTCGAAAGTAACTTATAAGGCGCCTCATCTCACTCGAGTTCTCATTCTGATACCGGCACTGGGAGGCGACTTCGAGTCGCTCTCCGGAGACCAGCAGATTTTCTACTGCTATGGAAATAGGGGATATCCTCATGGCTGGGATGGGGTTCGCCGTGGTCCTCGGGGAGGGTGGTTTCACCGCAGACCTTGGCGAAGATTACGCCCTTGTAGTGGAATGAGGCGAGGCTTTCTATGTCGTGGACCGCGACAATCACGCACCTGTGGTGCCGTCCCGAGGTCACCTGCATCTTAGTGGTAAATAAATGTCGCTTCTGGGTGAGTCGCCTGAAAACTAGAAGTAAGGTATGAAACTAGTTAGGGGGGCACTCAGGACTAAGTTGAACAATGAGTGATCAGAAGTCGAAGTATTTCCATGGAGTCTTCACGAAAACAGTGACAGATTTCTGAAAGTTCGGCTGCGCAGAAAAGGTTAAGGATTTGGCATTGCTCTGAAATGTCGTGAAATTGTTTCATTAGATTTGGCTATCAAACCGATTTTCTAAATGTAGTAAAATTGTTGAATTGATTTGGCTTTTGTTGGTATAAGCAGGCAACACAATCAATAAATGTAGTGAAATTGTTGCAAGTGGATTTGGCAGGCGCTCTATGAATTATCAGAGTCAAATCACGCGTCAGAAGGGGTTTTGCTTGGAGCATATATTGAATCAAATGAGAACAAGCATAAGTCTAGCAACAAAAAAGTTTCCATACAATGTGAATCGTGAAAGCGTTGAGGAAACTAAGACATAGCGTCAGTAGCTAATGAATTTGGTTAAATTTTGTTTTCGTGATTTTTATCTAATCGGTGAGGGAAGGTCTGGTACCTTAGTGGGAGCTACACTGAAAAGGCAGAATAACATTCGAAAACCTTATTTCTAGCCCATAAGGCGATTTTTCGTTAAGCATTGTTATTTGAGAAGTACAATACCCGCGCTAAGTTTTGTAAAAACGGGGAGCATCTGGCAAACTTGGCAAAAAAGCGTCCGTTGCATGTACCTTTGTTGAATGAAGACTTTTTTTTTGGATTCTGAAAACGCTGTCATATTCACAGAATAAATTGCTACCTAATCATGTTGCTTTTGTGCCTAAGTTCCCTAAGAGCACTTCGTTTTTGAAGGAAATTGTTTGTGCAATCGTTTTTCAAAAACGTCGCGCGCGGCGGAGTACGGGGTAACTTTGAGCAGTATTTGTACAAGTAATGGGAGAGCAATCGGTATGTTTTCTTCGAAAATTAGGTGCAGGTGAGAGAACCTCAAGGTTTATTCAGGTTGAATTTTCGAAATCCTCAAATAAACACGCTTGAGAACTACCTGAAAAGTCGGAGTTTTGTTGCGGAATCCCCGGATTCATAAATGAAGGATTTCAAAAATTTTTACCTTAACAAACCTTGAGATTCTTCCACCTGCACATAATTTATGAATAAAGCATACAGATTGCTCTCCTATTACTTGTACAAATACTGCTCAAAGTTTCGCCGCATTCGCCGCGCGCGACGTTTTTTGAAAAACTATTGCAAAAACTATTTCCTTCAAAAACGAAGTGCTCTAAGGTAACTTCGGCACACAATATATATATATATATATATATATATATATATATATATATATATATATATATATATATACTTTTTTTGGAAAAATTGGGGTTTGTCTCCAAACCACTTGGAAAGGTAGGCGTAGTAAGTCGCGTAGTAAGCAAGCCGGGTGCGGCGCGGGTGTGGATATTCAGTGGGGAGGGGGGAGGGCTGAGCAGCTCTGGGGTGAAGGCGGGAGGTCTGAGCTCCGCCGAGACATCAGGTAGACAATAGTGAATGGGGGTATACACTGTTTCTATTTAGTTTTTTACGAAAAATTTGATCTTGCTACCCTCCAAATTCTAGATCAAGAAAACTGACCAAATAACGCCTCTGGGGGTCTGAGAAAATCGCCAAAATTTTGCTCCTGGAGGGGGGTCTGAGTGAATTTGGCCTTGTCCATATCTCGTGCCGCACCCTGTAAGCAAGTAGTAAGTAAATTCATTTCTTTATCACATTTTCATTCTTAATCCATCTTAAAAATCCTGATATAGAGAGTTGTAAAGGATAAGACGGGTCTAAATGTGTAGCAATGCAATAGTTAATTCTTTTCATCCCAGTGGGGTTCGTAAAAATTCTGGTCAACAGGGGGTCGTAAAATTTTGATCACCGGTCGCAACGGTCTGCACAACCCTGTCCCCGAGCATGATGAACGCGAAAGCAAAGCCGCAGCGTATATGGTGATGCAAACTGGCTAGTCTCGAGGTGGTCTCTCACTTCGCAAGTTGATGGAGCAGATCTGACACTCAAGGACTGTGTAGGGTATCTCTGTTCGGACATCGCAAGCTTCTCCGTAACCTTTCGTCAGAGGTAAAAAATTTGGCCCTATTCCTGTTTTCCAAGAGCAGGAAACTGTTGAAAACAGCGATTTTTTGCAAGCTAATTTTGGTCAATCAATGAGCAATGGGTGTTAGGTGTGGCGAGAGCATTGGGAAGACCGGCGATCGGGAGATCAAGGGAAGACCTGCGGGCTGGAGGTCCCTCCCCTCCTCGATTCGGAGTAAGTTCCCGAGTTGTTTTGAGGGAAGTTCCCGATTTGTTGTCGTTCTCGGGAACACCCCCCACCCCAGGAACGTCTGAGTTGCCGCAGCACGCTCGCTTTTTACGTCATCCATTGACTTTGCCCGTATCGATCGATGGCGCGGTACTCGAGCTGGCTACGTGGATAGGCGAATGCGCTTAAAGCTCCCCATATTTTTCCTTGTTAGGACCGATATCGCCAGATGCGGTACCTTTCCAGGCAACTGTTACAGTAAAGTGGTTGTGGTTTCGAAATGCACAGAGATGCAATACACGTGACACAAAAAAATCCAAAAATACCGGGTTGTGATCCCCAATGCTAAAGAAACAGCAGCACAATAAAGTACAATTAATTTATTACAATACACATAACAAAACAATTATTACTATAGATCTGGTGATGAAATCCTTATAGATTTACTATTGGAGAGACTTCTTCTTAATAGAGATCCTAGAACAAACCCAGCGGTGGACGTTTCCTTGGCCTTCTCGAAGGTACTGTCCCTAAACCCTGAGCAGGAACCAGCAAAGCCCACTACTGGACGCACAAACTCATACGAGCAGCGACAACAGAGCGAGCACTGCAACCAATGCAATGACACAGGAGCGGACAAAGCGTTACGAATCTCGGAGACCCCAGGAAACAGGAAGACGGACGATCCAGAACCAGAATGGAACCGAATCCCGCAACGAACGCAAATGACAACCGAGCGAGCAGAGCGTGCGAATCCCCAGAAACACAGGAAACAGGACAACGGCCGATCTGGAGCGAAGACAGAAGCCAAAACTGGTCTCCCATCGACGAATGCGGGCCTCGTTGACACTCTGACTGCCTTCGTTAGCGAAGGCGTTGAGCATCCCGTTGATCGAAAACAACACATACGGACGCCGACAAGAACGGTTGAGTGAACGGGATGCTAAACGACTGATGACGTCACAGAAGGGACGGGGCAACCCTTCGACTGCGAACGCAATGCTCCCCGCTTTGCGAAACGGGTCACCGAACGGGATGCTAAACCACGAGACAAAATCGATAATGCCTTACACGCCACGCGCGCCCCTCCTACTCCTATGCCAATATACACTCACCTGGACCCTAGCCAAGTTTGCACTTTCTGTGCTCTCAAAATTCAATCAATTCTACGAATGCTCCGCCTCTTGCCTGCTCCCAGGATAGAGCACCCATGTTGGTGCAGGAGCAGCCAAGTGCAGGCACTCGCATTCCACTCAAATCGAAGGCAGAGCCCGAGGAGTGCACACCGCCGATCTGGAGCGAAGACAGAAGCCAAAACTGGTCTCCCATCGATGAATTCGGGCCTCGTTGACCATTGATTCCCGCCGTTTCGATTACGGTCATCTTCCGTGCTCCAGTCACACTCGCCTCGCCCTTTAATCAATCAATCCGGCCACTCAACGTCCACCGCTAGGCCGCAACCCTGTTAATTTCTACTTGATGCTGCACGGGTGGAAGGTGAGTTTCTATTTATTTTTCTAGTATTATCTCACATTACAGGCATGTAAAATACTCATCATTGAAACCGCCCTTTGATCTCAAACGTAAATTTCGAGAAAGCTTTAATTTTGCGGGAAGTTTGGAGCACTCTCGGTATGGCTATAGATATAGAAAAAGGCTTTTGAACGCTACAGCTCACTTTTCCAAAACAACTCAAAATAACTCGGCAAAAATTGCTTAAAAGTAAAGTAGTAATATAAAGATAATTTGCAGTTTTTCTTGAAATTTGATAGCTGTGCTCAAGCCGTACGCTCGAACGAACCGAAGTGAATGGTGGTTGGTAGATATAAGGTGTACGTCAACCAAATTTGCTTGACTATGCCCTTTCTTCACCCTAGCCTCTCTTTCCCTCCTATTACGTTGTTTAATTTTCAGTTCTCCATAGGATTCATGAGACAGTCATCTTCTTCTTCTTTGCAGCCACGTCGAGAGTTTTGTCATAGGTTGAGGAACTGGGCGACCAGTAATGGATTCGTCCATAGGTCCATTGTGGTCAGCGTGGTTGGTGTTTCCGGACAATTAGACAAATGCGCCGTATCGTGGCCATGGCATCCACAGTCTGGGCAAACGTCCGATTTGCTGCTGTCAATCTTGCTAACATATGCCATAAGCATATATATATATATATATATATATATATATATATATATATATATATATATATATATATATATATATATATATATATATATATATATATATATATATATATATATATATATATATATATATATATATATATATATATATATATATATATATATATATATATATATATATATATATATATATATATATATATATATATATATATATATATATATATATATATATATATATATATATATATATATATATATATATATATATATATATATATATATATATATATATATATATATATATATATATATATATATATATATATATGTGGTGTGTATACAAGTCTGTTGGTACCTGCTCGTTGGTGCCCCTGCTTCTACTGAACCCAGCAGACGTTTGAGTGTACACAGGGAACGTTCGAGCGATATAGCGTGCACAACTATATCGCGAAAGTATCCCGCACATTGCATAAAGGTGTCGCCGTCCGGCACACTAAGGCCTCTGGTCCATAACACCTTAGGATCCGTACCTAGGGAGTCATGGAGTCTTTGGCCACAAGCCACAATTTCGCCACCCTGAACTGTCGATCGCTGTCGAGTGATATCCAAAAACTGCGCTATCCAGACTTCTGAGCTATTTCCATGCACCGTTTGCTGCTTTGCAGGAAACCCGCCTCAAGGATAGACCCGTCATCAGCGTCGGAGAGTACACCATCTACTGCGGTAACGCTGACGATAGGAGAGTGGGAGGCTGTGCAATAGCTGTAAGGAAGGATTTCAATGGTATGGTCAAGGAGTTCGGCTCAACGTCGTGTCGGAATGCATTCGTACGACTGCGGGATCACAGAGGATTCAATCTGTGGATAGTGAGTGCTCATGCGCCCACTGAAACCGCCGAAGACAATTCGAAGGATGCGTTTTATGAGGAACTCAATACGTTGCTGGCCAGGATACCTTGTCAACATGCTGTTGTCGTGGGGATTGACGCAAATGCGAAGATGGGACTTGATCAGGAATCCGAAGTACTCGGTAAATGGTTCTACCCAGTGGAGCAAACATCGGACAATGGCTACCGCCTTGTCGACTTTTGTGAACGCAGTGGTCTGATTATTGCATCGACATTCAAGAGGAATCATCGCCGCCATCAGCTTACGTGGCAGGGACCAACCCGGCTATCTCCAGAAGAGCAGCGGAAGCGGAAGATGACAACTTTGAAACTACAGCTTGACTATGTCCTGACGAGGAATATTCCAGTATCGGACATTCGAAGATCTAGAGCTGTGTGGGATGTCGCATTCGATTCGGATCACCGTCCTGTTCTGTTGAACTTCACTGCGAGGATTCATAAGAGGAAGCGAGGGGCTCAGCCTCTCCAGAGAGGATTGACATGACAAGTCTCAGAGATGAAGAGTGCAGAAGGAATTTCCGACAACGCGTTTCTATTCACATCGGAGTACGGACTAAGAAGAAACTTTGCGACGCGGATTCTTTTGTCAAATGCATCCAGGACGCTTCGAAAGAGGCACTCCCGGTTGTACAGCCTAAGAAGAAGTTCGCCTACGTCTCAGAAGAAACAACATCTACCTACAACAGAGTATGTGCTCTCCGAACTGCAGGAAACTTCGTGGAGGAGAAGCGTCTGAGGAGGAAGTTGCGTCGGCAGCTTAAAAGTGACCGCGAACGAGAGTGGACGTGTAGAGCTAAGGAGTTCGAGAAGGCTTGGGAGGAGAAGAATCCGAGGAAAGCCTACACGTTGCTGCGACAGTATAGCGGGAAGATGAAGAGATGTTCTCCTGTCTTGAACACTACCAATGGAGTTGCAGTTGGTGATGCGACGCTGCCAATATGGAAGGATTACTTCAGTTCACTACTGAATCGTCCAGCGCCATCAGTACCTGAGCTCCCGCATGTTCAGAGAGCACATTACGATGTCAGTGAGGAACCGCCGACTGAGTCTGAAGTTTTGGATTGTGTCCGGAAAATGAAGAATGGAAAGGCAGGTGGAGATGACAACATCACTGCTGAAATGCTGAAAGCTCTTCCTCCGTCTGGGATTCGTGAAATGACCAACACCATCCGTGCCATATGGATGAGCGAAAGGATACCCGATTCGTGGAGACATGCGATCATCGTACCTCTTCACAAGAAGCTATCCGTCACGGATCCTAAGAACTACAGAGGAATCTCTCTACTTCGTGTCATGTACAAGGTTTTAGAACGTATCATTCTCGAGCGACTTATCAAACATCGTGAAGGAACGACCAGAGATGAGCAAGCCGGTTTTCGACCTGGAAGATCGACCATCGACCAAGTGTTCGTCGTGAGAAGAGTAATTGAATCGTGGCAGCGGTTTTCGAAGCCATTACAGCTTGCTTTTTGGACTTTGAAGCCGCGTTCGACTCTCCTCATCGTGATCGATTGCTCAATGCTCTGCGAGCAGATGGAGTCCCGGAAAAGTATGTTCGGTTAATCGAGGACATGAACAAAGGAACAACAGCAGCAGTTCGTACACCTGTCGGATTTACGTCAGCTTTCGAGGTGAAAACAGGAGTAAGGCAAGAGCCGTTGCAGGACCTTTTCTTTTCAACTTCGCCGTTGATGACATCATGCGTAGAGTTGCAGAACAGTTTCCTGCGGATGTGATCCCTAACACCATCAGGACGCTCCCTTGTCGACCTGGAGTACGCCGACGACATTGTGTTATTCGCTGAAAACAACGCAAAACTGCAAAGGATTGTGAACCTCGTTTCGAAGTATGCCGCAGCCTATGGACTTCGTCTTCGTCCCGACAAATGCAAGCAGATGTGGGTCTCTCAGAGGCCTTCAACTGGAGTTTGTGTGGACGGACAACGTATCGAACTGGTGGACGATTTCTGTTATTTGGGCTGTTTGCTGAAGAACGATGGTAGTTATGCAGCGGATATTCGACAACGATGTGCGAAAGCTACGTCTGCATTCAATTCTCTAACCAAGTGTTTGTGGTCTACCACCATCGCGAAGGAAGTCAAGTTGCGCGTCTACCTATCCGCTATTCGCCCTATCATGATGTACGGATCGGAGACGTGGGCAGCACCGGAAAACGCAGATGGAAAGGTTGGATTGCACGGAGAGGAAGCTTTTTAGGCGTTTGCTTGGATATTTCTGGCCGCGTGTATGCCATAACGAAGACCTTTACAAGGAAATCGACGCAGTACATCAACGCTTGACACGAGGGAGGTGCCAGCATCTCCTAACGCCATCTCAAGCAGCAATGGAAAGTCGACTTCGACTGCTCGGGCATATACTAAGAAGAACGCCGGATCGTCTCGTACAACACGCTTTAAAAATGCTTCCAAATCCTGTCTGGAAACGGCCACCTGGGCGTAGGCGAAAGTTCTGGACGGATGTGGTTAAAGAGGATTTAAAGTCACTCGGCATCGAAAGACAGTTCAGGCGCGATGTTTCGTTTCGCAGGAAATGGAATAGTGACAGCTGGATGGAATGTGTTCAAATTGTGGCTGAAGACCGTGAAAAATGGACACGGCTGACTACTAGGACGGCACACCTCGGTGAAGATGCGGAATGACCGCGTCAGGCGAAAGCCAACCGATTAAGTCAAGTAAGTCAATATATATATATATATATATATATATATATATATATATATATATATATATATATATATATATATATATATATATGTGGGGGTGTGTATACAAGTCTGTTGGTACCTGCTCGTTGGTGCCCCTGCTTCTACTGAACCCAGCAGACGTTTGAGTGTACACAGGGAACGTTCGAGCGATATAGCGTGCACAACTATATCGCGAAAGTATCCCGCACATTGCATAAAGGTGTCGCCGTCCGGCACACTAAGGCCTCTGGTCCATAACACCTTAGGATCCGTACCTAGGGAGTCATGGAGTCTTTGGCCACAAGCCACAATTTCGCCACCCTGAACTGTCGATCGCTGTCGAGTGATATCCAAAAACTGCGCTATCCAGGCTTCTGAGCTATTTCCATGCACCGTTTGCTGCTTTGCAGGAAACCCGCCTCAAGGATAGACCCGTCATCAGCGTCGGAGAGTACACCATCTACTGCGGTAACGCTGACGATAGGAGAGTGGGAGGCTGTGCAATAGCTGTAAGGAAGGATTTCAATGGTATGGTCAAGGAGTTCGGCTCAACGTCGTGTCGGAATGCATTCGTACGACTGCGGGATCACAGAGGATTCAATCTGTGGATAGTGAGTGCTCATGCGCCCACTGAAACCGCCGAAGACAATTCGAAGGATGCGTTTTATGAGGAACTCAATACGTTGCTGGCCAGGATATCTTGTCAACATGCTGTTGTCGTGGGGATTGACGCAAATGCGAAGATGGGACTTGATCAGGAATCCGAAGTACTCGGTAAATGGTTCTACCCAGTGGAGCAAACATCGGACAATGGCTACCGCCTTGTCGACTTTTGTGAACGCAGTGGTCTGATTATTGCATCGACATTCAAGAGGAATCATCACCGCCATCAGCTTACGTGGCAGGGACCAACCCGGCTATCTCCAGAAGAGCAGCGGAAGCGGAAGATGACAACTTTGAAACTACAGCTTGACTATGTCCTGACGAGGAATATTCCAGTATCGGACATTCGAAGATCTAGAGCTGTGTGGGATGTCGCATTCGATTCGGATCACCGTCCTGTTCTGTTGAACTTCACTGCAAGGATTCATAAGAGGAAGCGAGGGGCTCAGCCTACCCAGAGGATTGACATGACAAGTCTCAGAGATGAAGAGTGCAGAAGGAATTTCCGACAACGCGTTTCTATTCACATCGGAGTACGGACTAAGAAGAAACTTTGCGACGCGGATTCTTTTGTCAAGTGCATCCAGGACGCTTCGAAAGAGGCACTCCCGGTTGTACAGCCTAAGAAGAAGTTCGCCTACGTCTCAGAAGAAACAACATCTACCTACAACAGAGTATGTGCTCTACGAACTGCAGGAAACTTCGTGGAGGAGAAGCGTCTGAGGAGGAAGTTGCGTCGGCAGCTTCAAAGTGACCGCGAACGAGAGTGGACGTGTAGAGCTAAGGAGTTCGAGAAGGCTTGGGAGGAGAAGAATCCGAAGAAAGCCTACACGTTGCTGCGACAGTATAGCGGGAAGATGAAGAGATGTTCTCCTGTCTTGAACACTACCAATGGAGTTGCAGTTGGTGATGCGACGCTGCCAATATGGAAGGATTACTTCAGTTCACTACTGAACCGTCCAGCGCCATCAGTACCTGAGCTCCGCATGTTCAGCGAGCACATTACGATGTCAGTGAGGAACCGCCGACTGAGTCTGAAGTTTTGGATTGTGTCCGGAAAATGAAGAATGGAAAGGCAGGTGGAGATGACAACATCACTGCTGAAATGCTGAAAGCTCTTCCTCCGTCTGGGATTCGTGAAATGACCAACACCATCCGTGCCATATGGATGAGCGAAAGGATACCCGATTCGTGGAGACATGCGATCATCGTACCTCTTCACAAGAAGCTATCCGTCACGGATCCTAAGAACTACAGAGGAATCTCTCTACTTCGTGTCATGTACAAGGTTTTAGAACGTATCATTCTCGAGCGACTTATCAAACATCGTGAAGGAACGACCAGAGATGAGCAAGCCGGTTTTCGACCTGGAAGATCGACCATCGACCAAGTGTTCGTCGTGAGAAGAGTAATTGAATCGTGGCAGCGGTTTTCGAAGCCATTACAGCTTGCTTTTTGGACTTTGAAGCCGCGTTCGACTCTCCTCATCGTGATCGATTGCTCAATGCTCTGCGAGCAGATGGAGTCCCGGAAAAGTATGTTCGGTTAATCGAGGACATGAACAAAGGAACAACAGCAGCAGTTCGTACACCTGTCGGATTTACGTCAGCTTTCGAGGTGAAAACAGGAGTAAGGCAAGGAGCCGTTGCAGGACCTTTTCTTTTCAACTTCGCCGTTGATGACATCATGCGTAGAGTTGCAGAACAGTTTCCTGCGGATGTGATCCTAACACCATCAGGACGCTCCCTTGTCGACCTGTAGTACGCCGACGACATTGTGTTATTCGCTGAAAACAACGCAAAACTGCAAAGGATTGTGAACCTCGTTTCGAAGTATGCCGCAGCCTATGGACTTCGTCTTCGTCCCGACAACTGCAAGCAGATGTGGGTCTCTCAGAGGCCTTCAACTGGAGTTTGTGTGGACGGACAACGTATCGAACTGGTGGACGATTTCTGTTATTTGGGCTGTTTGCTGAAGAACGATGGTAGTAATGCAGCGGATATTCGACAACGATGTGCGGAAGCTACGTCTGCATTCAATTCTCTAACCAAGTGTTTGTGGTCTACCACCATCGCGAAGGAAGTCAAGTTGCGCGTCTACCTATCCGCTATTTGCCCTATCATGATGTACGGATCGGAGACGTGGGCAGCACCGAAAACGCAGATGGAAAGGTTGGATTGCACGGAGAGGAAGCTTTTTAGGCGTTTGCTTGGATATTTCTGGCCGCGTGTATGCCATAACGAAGACCTTTACAACGAAATCGACGCAGTACATCAACGCTTGACACGAGGGAGGTGCCAGCATCTCCTAACGCCATCTCAAGCAGCAATGGAAAGTCGACTTCGACTGCTCGGGCATATACTAAGAAGAACGCCGGATCGTCTTGTACAACACGCTTTAAAAATGCTTCCAAATCCTGTCTGGAAACGGCCACCTGGGCGTAGGCGAAAGTTCTGGACGGATGTGGTTAAAGAGGATTTAAAGTCACTCGGCATCGAAAGACAGTTCAGGCGCGATGTTTCGTTTCGCAGGAAATGGAATAGTGACAGCTGGATGGAATGTGTTCAAATTGTGGCTGAAGACCGTGAAAAATGGACACGGCTGACTACTAGGACGGCACACCTCGGTGAAGATGCGGAATGACCGCGTCAGGCGAAAGCCAACCGATTAAGTCAAGTAAGTCATATATATATATATATATATATATGTATATATATATTACATAGGCAAGCCTATGTAGTCAGAAACAATGTTCAAAATGACCGCGAAATACGAATGAACAATAGGAAGTTTAAAGCATGGAAACTAGAAAAAAACAACATAGCGGAACAGCAAAGAAAAGCGCATTGCAGTAATAATCAACCTAAAGAAAGGAATCAAAAGCTATCCAGCCAGTCAGGAAGGGCTACTTGTTCGATCAGCCAGCTCAAATTCTTCTCGAATGAAATTTTTGAATGACGTAAAGTTGGAAGGAATGGAGTGATTTCTACCAAGGTTCTCAAAAATGGGTATTGTTCTGTTGATGAAAAAGTGACGCCCGCAGTTGAGGTTAGATGTGTAACGGTGGAGTTTGATGGGGCCACCCCTAGTGGTTGACTCTCTCGTTGTCACAAGGTCCTCAGGTTTAAGACCGAAATCTACGCCAAACAGGATCTTAAGGAGAAGAAGTAAGTCATTCTCTACTCTTCTGAGGGATAGCGGTTTCAAGTGAAATAGCTCATTTCTCTGCACGGAATCAGGTATGCGGCCATAAACGAAACCATGCAACCTAATAAACAATTTCCTTGTGAAGTTGCTTTGGACTTCCTCCAAACAGTTGATGTCCTTCACTTTATAGGGATTAATTACCGGCGTGCAATATTCAAAAATTGGCCTCACGTAGGTGGTGTAGGCTTTTATAAGAACAGATGGATTACGTGTCTCCAAAGCTCTGAACAAGTGGCATGATTAGGTAGCAATTTATTCTGTGAATGTGATAGTGTTTGCAGAATTCAAAAAAGTCTTCATTCAAAAAAGTTGCATGCGTCGGACGCTTTTTTGCCAAGTCTGCCAGATGCTCCCCGTTTTCACAAAACTTAGCGCGGGTATTGCAGTTTCTTTTTCTTTTTGTCTTTATTTGCTCCAGAGGACGTTCCGACGCGTGATTTGACTCCGATAATTCATAGAGCGTCTGCCAAATCCAGTTGAAACAGTTTCACGACATTTAAAGATTATGTTGTCTGCTTATACCAACAAAAGCCGAATCAATTCAACAATTTCACTACATTTAGAAAATCAGTTTAATAGCTACGTGCGACGGCACTCCTTGCTTTGGATATCTTGAATGTGTGCGCTAAAATCCAAATTGTGATCGTACAGTATGCTCAGATCTTTTACTGATCTAGTCGGAGAAATGATGTTCCCTTCTACAGAATGGTTGAAAGTCACATCATAATTACCCATTCGCAGATAGATAGTCCTGTGCGAAGCCAGTGGCAACTGCCAATCTTGAGACCACTGAGAAATCATATTGATTGCATTTTGAATATTCGAACAATCTCTGAGAAAGCGGATTCTCTTATATACCTTGAGATCGTCTGCATACTGCTTACACTCAATATTACACATTGCAAAAGTGATAGGTAAATCCGTGATAAAAAGCAAAAAGCATAAGTGAAAGTTCTCCGCCTTGGGGTACACAGCTGTTTATCCTTCGAATGGTCGAGAAAAATGACTTTATCCTCACCTGGAATGTACTCCCTGTTAAATACGCTTTAATACATCTGCTCACTACAGGGTGGAACTGTAGCTTATTGATTTTTTTACATAGGTTTTCGGTGGCTAACTCTATCAAATGCTCCCGAATTAAAGGCACAGCTCAAGTTCAGGGACGAAATTTGAAAATTCCGCTTATCTGCGAAGTAGACCTACCCCGTCTAACACCTACCAAGTGCGAACTCTCGGTTGCTACGAATAAGCGAAATATAAGAGGAAGCCTCCCTGGGGTGCCCACATCGGGAAGCCAATCGGCAAGCCCCTTTTACGATCTTTCAAGCTCAACAGCGGCGAGATGAGCGATGATTTCCGCTCAATAGCCCCGTTTTCTTTCTCAACTTCTCTCATTCTTTAGATCGGCTCGCATACATCGGCTGCAAATGACGGAAGTTACAAGCCTCAGACAACTCGTCCAACATTTTTCCTAGCTGAACCACACCACGCTTTCGCAGCTCTTTTTGAGGGGTCATAACTCCGTTCCCAGGAGGTCTTGTACGATTCCAGAGACATCATTGGAATAAGCGTGGGACTGTTTTCGAGATAGGCAGAGAACCAGAAAAACGATTCTGAGGTTGAACTGTGCCTTTAGAGGCAGAATAGAAGCGATGACATAACAATGAACGATAACCCACGCTCATAATATGAGGTTAGAAAATGCCTGAGGAGCGGCCTGCATTCATCCTCGCGTCGCTCTATTCAAGATGCTGGTGGATTTGGCTGGGTATGTTGGGAAAAGAGCATTGGTGACGTGCTCATCTACAAGTTAACCTTTGACAATTTTGAGTACAGGTTACCTTACCCCTTCGTTCCACTGATCGGTACCAGCCCGCCCAATTGTTGGCTACGGAGAGCTGTGTGCATTAAAAAACAATGAAAAACATATAAAAATATTAAAATAAGATGAAAGATCAGGTTTGACCTTTAATTAATCGAAATAGGCCGTACCCTTCACAGCATCCTTCTGTACACTGAGGGGTACTCTCTACGTCAGTTGTCTTCTGCGGGCTCTGTGAGGAGTCCGAGTCATGTAGAGGTTCTCGAGAAACTGATCTTCGTCGGAGACTGTCTAGGCGGTCCTCACACATCGGCCTGAAATAAATAGTTTGCAGAATAAATTTCATGTGAAGGTACTGCAATATAGACCCCACAAACTCTTGACGACTTCAAAAGTTTTCGGTTAGGTTTCGGTGCTTGGCTCCCTCGCCAGACATGAAAACAAGCACGTCAGTTTCCAATTGAAGAGGCGCATAGTACTTGATGTAACAGACCAACTCGGGCACTCGGGAGGACGGCCCGTACACTCTTGAGGTCAACACGGCGGTCTCCTGACCATAAATTGGTGAGAAGCGAACCGTTCTTCCATCCGCTCAATATTTCGACAGCGGCGCTGGCGCACCTTCACCGTTGCAGCCTCGCGTGCAGTATACAGCGAATCGTTGTGGGACCCAAGCCCAGCTACATTTGTTTTTTGTAGTGGAATGCACTGCGTGGCGTAAGTATAGCAACACCTTCAAAATAGGCGTATGTATGCATGTTTACTACATGGATATCCATGTTTAGAACATTAACTATTGTAGCGGAAGCATATCATATGTTGGATCGAGATTTTGGATATTGGTGAGAGTTTCTATGTTTCCTGCTACGACGAGGACGATGGATCGACTGGTATGACCAGAATTTGCCCATTTCGCCCTTAGTTACAGAGAAATCGTCAGAATGAGCCGTTTTCACGTTTATTTTTATGAAACTGTTTCGAAGTGATGCTACTCGTCCATTTTCCCGGTGGGCTTCACCTGCCTCCTGACGGGAAGTCTCAAGCTCACTCCTTCCATAATGCAGGACTTGGATTTCGATGGATTTTCAGACAGCTAGGACGACCAGCTGGATGCAGTTCCAAGTTTCTGCTGCATCCAGAATCGCTAAACGTCTGTGGTTGCCCAGACATCTCATAGAGCTTGAAAAGCGAGACATTACACGACGACGAGTTAATGACATGGCGGCGGCTCCGACAACTCACTACAAATCGTCGCTGAATTTTTCAGCTAATAGCATTCCTTATTAAAGCTACCACTCTGACAACATTGTGGGCTCTGAACTGAAATAATCTCATCGCCCAGAACATTTTCACAAGGTCGCTAGACTCGATCAAACATGAGCAGGAACTTGGGAAACTTCAGCGCTCCAAGCAACAAAAGCAATGTTTTGACTGCATCGCTGCTGTTTTTCATCGCAGCGCTGTAGCGATGTAGCTGCGGCAGCGATTCTGTTTATAGTGCATATGCTCACCGATGATCGATAAACTTCAAGCAATTAGTGAAATTAATGGCTGGTAGTCATAAATAACACGTTTCGACTCGTAAGCACTGATCTTGCCATGTGAAAGGGCCAACGTTCACCAGACGTAACGTGTCATTCGCTTAGCGACCATCAAGAATAGCTCCTCCAGTAGCGAAGAAGTAAAACATAGGTTTTCGTCGCCGCGACCCAGCGATGTGGGACGTTTGCCTCGAAGCGATCTCAATTGGAGCGCCTTTCCAATACGCGCGATGAAAAAGGAACAGTTGTCCTTAGCATGGACGCAGCGACCAGGTGCAGTTAAAACATGTATTATGAAAACAATGACTGATAACGCTACCAAGCACATGATATCAGCAGAAATTTTCATTTTCATGGGCGAATCATCCAATTTTCTCGAGCACCCCCCCCCCCCTCCGCACTAGTTTTGCACCGCCATAGGTTCCTGCCACACCTGTCTGAACACAATTGTCCGTCCTGTCGATAAATATGATTTGTTCAGTAGTAAGACGGATCCCCCGAAAGTACATAGGTATGGAGCTTCGGGGAGAATGGTTCAACTTCGTCACGGCTCTATAATTTTCTAAAGGCTCAATCATAGCTGGTCGCTTCGACTTGAAGTCGAAGCGACCAACTTCACTGTCGCGATCTGAAATCGGTCCGTGCCGCGACTTGAAATCGTTTCGTCCAATGATTTCGAAGCGCTCGGGCGGCCGTAATTTCGCGTGAAATAGACGGACAATTACGGACCAAGCCACGGGAATGAAAAATGCTTTTTTTCTCGGAAATCCTACTTATTTTTTGACATTATTGCCCTTACCTTCTAGATAAAAGTTTTGCACAGTTTTCAAACAAAAAAAATGGTTTTAAAAGAGGATGGGCTGGAATTTGCTTGAACAACAACATAAAACTAAAGCTAAAGTTACTAGTTGCTCGATGCCGGCATGAAATGTAATTTTTGGGTAGCTTCATTACATTTTCTCATCTCTCTCCTCATAAATGTATGATAAATACTCGTTTTTCCATTTCACAAGCCGTATTTTGTGCGAGTGAACTGTGACGTCTGCAATTTCGCGCCACATACACAAGGTTGTGACGAAAGATTGCGGACCAGTCGCTTCGACTAGACGAATCGCTTCCATCATGGAAGCGACGCGACTAGTCGAAGCGACCAAACAAAAGCAAGCAGGTCGCTTAGACCAGCTATGAAATACCCCAGTCGCTCGGCGATCGCGACTGAAACTGCAAACTGTTCCAAACCGTCGCGATTCAGTGCAAGATCTGTTGGCGCGATGGGTTTTGTAGCTGTTGGCAGTGCCGCGACTAGTCGAAGTGACCTGCTATGAATGAGCCTTAAGTTGTTACTCCGATTTTGTTATATCTTGACAACCGCTGAAGCTGTTTTCCTACTTCATAGTCTAGGCAGATCCTCAACTGCTGACCACTAGAGAAGGACGGTATGTAAATGAAGACACACCGCTCTCCACTTCTTTTATACCCTACCCTTTATCGATTTTTAGTTATCAACAATCTTGTTTACGAGAGCCATCCTTCCCGAAGCTCCATACCTACATTCCGGACCAGCCAAGCTCCATATATGTATACTCAGAGAAACCATCGCTCGGAGCGGGACTGAAGAGCGACTCAAGCGACGCTGTCTTTCCTCTCCGAGCGGAAAATTAGTCAACTACACAGCAGCCGCTCTCCGGGCGACAGCCTCTGAGAGAATCCCCCGCGGTCGTTCACGGATAGAATCCCCTCGGTTTCTGGTAGGGGCCGAGAGGATACTAGCATGGGGCTATCGTGGAACGATCGCGAGATTCTGTCAGTCTAAAACCGAGAGCGTACCGCGCTCGTTCATCGATGCTCCCACTATGCTCTATAGCGGAACCGCGAGGGATAGAGCCTGGGCCTATCATGGAACGATCGCGAGATTCTACCAGCTTCAATCTGAGGGCAATTCGTGTCTATAAATTGATGTATTCGGGTTGTTACATCGCGGAACCGCGATCAACCGAGCCCGGAACTATCGCGGGACGGTCGCGAGATCCTGCCAGCATCCACCCCTGATCGTACCGCATCCATGCCCTCTCGATGTTTCACCCGAGCGAGTGTTGCCTATCAGGTCAGCACGAAGCTATAAGGTATTGCCCTTGCCGTATTCCGTGCTGCTTCACAAATCTGCACATCATGAGAACGTGGAACCGGGAGGAAACGATCGCGGTACCGTCGCGGATCGCGAGTGCACCACGATACTAGCGCGGTAAACCTCTCAACGATCGCGGTACCATCACGGTACGAGAATGAGAATGCCAGCGGATGAGTCAATTGGGTAACTATCGCGGAACAAACGCGGATCGCGGGAGCATCACGGTACCAGTGCGAAAGATTCTCTCAGAGGCAGGCCCGCTCGGAGCAATCTTCGATCCCAATAGGCGCTGCGGTGGCTCTTCGGGCGAATGAGCTTATCTTCACCGATAGCTTCTTTTCGTTTATTGACTCGTTTCTGCCTCTCTATTTCGCTCTTTTCTTCTTCCCTCTAATCCCACTCCTCCTTTTCCTTCTCTCCTGATTCCTCATGATCCTCCCTTCTTTCTTTAGTCTCGAGAAACACATTCTTTTCTATCTAACGCTGTCTTCCACATGATCCAAAGCCAGCTTGTTCGCGGAAAATATGCTAGAATTCAGTGATAATCTTTAGAACTGTGTATCTTTGAGTGCTTCTATTTACTTTGGGGTAAACCACCAAACCTGCCATAGTTGACAGAATAGCTGATCCTCCTTAGAACTAGATGATAGCATTCGCAGAAATTTTCGACGGAGCGTAATTAAAGGCAGTGTCCACGATAAAAATCGTCTCCGAGTTTCCACCAGAAAACGGAGGTTTAGTGTCTGACTGCTTCATCAGTGAAGAAAGAATCATGAAAAACGCTGCGAAACATCCAAAATCAGCTCTTCTTTTCGAAAGCCACTTTTCAACGGTAGATGAGTAGGGCGGGCATGGGCCTGAAGTAGACCGAGTGCGCAAAAGCGCACCACTGCTAAAACTCAGCCGTGCTCGCGCTCCAATGCTAATGTTGAAGCGGACTAAACTGTTCCTTGGAAAACTCGACCACAAGCGGAAGGGCTAGCGCGAGCGGACTTCGGAGCCGTATGGAGCTATTTCGAGCTCCTTTTCGTTCGTTCTTTCGACCCCAGTGCTCCAATGAGGCCCCGAGCTTTCGATTTCCGGCCAAAAACCGAGGACGAAATTTATCGTGGACACTGCCTTTAATGATTTGAACTGATTTTGTGATTTCGCAGCCTCGGTCTTTTTTGATTTATCTGAGAAGTTTAGGCCTCGAACCTCCAAAGTGTAATGACTAAGTCCTCAATCAATAGTATTTTTCGACAATTACCAATCGTTTTTTTTATTCGATTCTCGTTTTTTTATCGAATTTAAAAATAACGATCAATAATTGACGGAAAAAATACTATCAATTAGGAACTTAGCCGTTATAACGTCGGTATGGAGCCTAATGATACTTTGCGTTCCATATAGAAGGTTGGTGCAAACTCCTCTGCCAGCGCGTAGCTAAATAGATGCCTCACACGGAAACCGGTGATGCCCAAGGTTTCGAAGCAGGGATGTGCGGCAATTGCCGTTTGCCAGTTGCCGATTGCCGTTTGCCGCCCGTTTTTCGGACGATTTTTGTTGATTGTCGTTTGCCGTTTTTCCTTTCACTTTTCGACAGAATTCGGCAAAAAGTGCGCTATAGGTAACAAACGACGCGATTAGGATGCGAATGGAAACCCAATAAGCCTTGCAGCGACCGGCTAGAAAGTAGAGATACAGACTATACGTACTCCAAAACTTCAAGCCAGTTGATGTAACCTACTGTGCGGGACACGTATAGGCAATTTTTTAGAATTGTAGCGTCGTGTTCGTGGGGGTCCTTTTGTCTGGAAGAGTACCAAATTTCCCACCCTCTTTTTGCTGAGGCTTGATCAATTAATGTAGGATTCATCGGGACCAAAATTAACACCCTGAACATTTTTAGGAGAGGGCACAAAGGGTCCAGGAAAAACACTGGATTGCTCAATTTCTTTCAGATATTTTTTAGAGCGTCGTGTAGAGGATTTTGGACTCCACTGGCAGTTTGTGGGCTTATGCACTTCGCCATCTTCTATTATGCTCACAAATACGCTGAAAAACATCCTACCAAATTAAATGTTGGAGGTCTGAGTTAAAAGGATGGGGGAGGGTGTACATGTCGTGAGGGACATCCGTTTTGATCAAATTCGCTGCTTGACTATAAACTGGATTGACGGAATCGACGGTGATTAGTTCGGAATATGGGGTGGCGTAGAGTTTGGGAAGAAGGTAGTTGAAGACAACCCCGATTTTACAGGATTCGTATTTTTGGAAAGCTTGAAGAACTACCCAATTCCATGTATTAGAGTTGTTAGCGCAGTTCAGAAGAAATTTTTAAGGTCGGAGAGGGAGAGATGCCGAAGTTGGAGTACTTTCTCAGGAAGGCTTACAATACTGTTCGAAAAAGTGCGTCTTAGTTGTATTACTCCACGTGATTATTGTGGTGAGCGCGAAGCGCTCACCTGATTTGGTTTTAAAACTGCACGAGCGCAAACCCGCGATACCGAAATCAACGTTTTGAGGGAACTTGGAGGTTTTTTTCCATTGAAAAGAGCATAGAAAGTTAGGGTACACCCAAAAATGGTTCGGAATGGTTTACTAGTTTTCGAGAAAAATTGAATAACCCGCCAAGTTATGATGTTAATCTCCTTTTTTTTCAGTTGGCGTTCACAATCTTGTTGGTACACTTAAAACCGAGCTAGGAAGCTCATTTTTGGACAGGAGGCTGGAAATGGATGCAGGTCGCTCCTATTAAAATTTGGAGTTAAAGGCTCAAATTTAGCGTAACCTCACAATTGAGGTCTAAGATATGCAAAAACAAGTAAACATGTTTATACAAACCAGCCGACGCTCACTTATCCTTAAAAATGAACTAATGAAAATCAGCATAGTTACTGATAGGCTTCCAAACAAGATTGAGCCCTGTTGGAGACGGTTTTGGTTTCAAGCTGTACGAATTCGACGAGACCTTGAAAGTATTTTTCGGACCGCCGTATGGTGTTGAGTAGGATTCCAAGAGCTCGCAGGATGCCGTAGAAGGCGTACGGGAACACGGTGAGAGTGGCACGACGCCGTAGGAAGTGTGCGGGACCCAAGTTGGAGTGCGCAGGACTCTGAAGAAATAATGTGGGACCCAAGTGGGAGGTCGCCGGACAACATAGAAAGTGTGCGGGACCCAAGTGGGAAAGCCCCCGACGCCATAGAAAGTGTGCGGGACCCCAGTGGGAGTGCGCAGGACGCCGCAGAAAGTGTGCGGGACCCATATTGGAGTGCGCCGGACGCCATAGAGAGCGTGCGAGACCCAAGTGGGGAAGGCCCGGACGCCATAGAAAGTGTGCGGGACCCAAGTGGGAATGCGCAGGACGCCGCAGGAAGTGTGTGGGATCCAAGTGGGAGTGCGCCGGGCGCCATAGAAAGTGTGCGGGACCCAAGTGGGAGCGCGCAGGACGCCGTAGAATGTGTAAGGGACCCAGGTGGGAGTGCCCCGGACGCCGTAGAAAGTGTACGAGACCCAAGTGGGAGTGCGCAGGACGCCGTAGAATGTGTGTGGGATCCAAGTACTCAGGCAATCCTGAACAAGCTACCTGAGACTTTGACGCAAGTTGCGTGACGGCTTCACGCAACTTACTCTGAATTCACATGTAACTTGAGACGATATTACGTGTAACTTGCCGTCATTTTCGATCAAAGTCACTCGCGTAACTTGTCTCAATATCAAACGTAACTTACACAACATTTGGAGTAACTTGCAATGTTATTATATATCACCTAACACCGGAAAGTTACGCGACGCACAATGCGGCCTGCTCGCTCAGCGCCACCTGGGGCCGCCATGGGTTGGGCCTCTAGCGGGTAGCCGGGACCAAGTACCTCAAACTTGGGTAATTGATCCCACGATGGTGCAAATATCCGAATCCTGCCTCAGGAGTACGTCGCATACTTTCCTTGAAAACGCCTGCCGCGTAGATATGTTACATGTGCGATAAAATAACACATATAAGTTACATGCGAGTATTTTATGTCACATGTAATCAACTCCCACCGTGCAACACACTCACTATGTTGAAAATCGCAGGTTACTTAATGTTGTAAAGATAAGTCGCAGATAACATGCTAAGAGTCCCTAATTCGAAAGTAACTTAATCAGAAATTCCTGAGTAGGAGTGCGCAGGACTCTGCAGAAAGTGTGCGGGACTCAAGTGGGAGTGCGCAGGACGCCGCGGGAAGTGTACGTAACCCCAGTAGGTGTATGCAGGACGCTTTGATAAGTGCATGGGACCCCACTGAGAGTGCGCAGGTCGCTTCTGAAAGGCACAATCCAACTTCAGGGGGAAAACTTGGTATAATAGTCCGCCCACCGTGAATGTTAATTGGGCGCTAAACACAATTATGAAGTTCTTTTTAAATTTTTCAGTAGATTACAGAAGATAACGACCGGAAGATCATAATCGACTTTTTTGTTTTTTTTCTCAAAGGGAACCTTTGCTAAAATAAAATGAAATTTGTATCTGTTTTGCTTCGCTATAAAAGGGTTGTGATTTGGCATTGAAGAAATCGCGAGAATCTTGTTAAAAGAAGTGAAATACTTCTTGTGTATGAGTTGGCACATCTGGCACGAGGGAACGCCAAAAAGTGAGTGAAATGATGGATCATTGATTTGGCCGTACACTTTTTCAATAAACAGCAAGAATTGAGAGTAGCATTGAAAAACAAATCACACCCGTGTTTTCTCCAATCAAGCTAATATTTACAGCCTGGCTTTGCAAAGCTGAGAATCAAGTTTTGGCGTTCACCAAACATTCAGGAACGCATAATTTCGAACATTACTGATTTCGTCATGTCTATATATTCGCTAGCGGATAAGTAATGAACACATTTTGTATGAGAAACATCATTTAATGAATTTGAAAATAATTGCAGTCACACGAAGATATGTGGGTGCTCAGTAAGACGGGTGTGATTTCGTTTTTCAATGCTACTCTCAATTTTTGCTGTTTATTAAAGGCAGTGTTCACGATAAAAATCGTTTTTCTGTTTTTCCGCCTATCTCGAAAACGGCCCCATACTGATTCCAACGATGTCTCTGAAATCGTACAAGACCTTCTGGGAACGGAGTTATGGTCCCTCGAAATATGAGCTAAGGAAACATGGTGGACGAGTTGTCCGAGGCTTGTAATTTCTGTCTTTTGCAGCCGATGTGTGCGAGCTGTCCTGAGTAAAGAGAGAAGTTGAGAATGAAGGGAAGAACGGGGCTAATGATTGGAAATCATCGCTCATCTCACGATCTCGAGCATTCATTTGTTCACGTCGGTGGGCGTGTGATGCGCTTTTGAGGTTTTCAATGCGCTCGAAATTGCAACTTCGGACTCTTTTGGGGCTCTTCCTGGCTCGTTTTCAAGCCTTCTTTCGAAGTCAACGTTACAGTGTGCCCTTCCACTACCCATTCCTGGTGGAAGCTGAAACACATTTTTTATCGTGAACACTGCCTTTAAACAAGTGCACGGCCAAATCAATGGTCCATCATTTCACTCACTTTTTGACGTTCCCTCGTGCCAAATGTGCCAAATCATACACAAGAAGTATTTCACTTCTTTTAACGAGATTCTCGCGATTTCTTCAATGCCAAATCATAACCCTTTTATAGCGAAGCAAAACAGATACAAATTTATTTTATTTTATCTTTCATCTGAAATCCCGTCAAACAGTAAACACACCGTGAGACGACGCGGCAGAGCCGGGAAGGTAACGCGACCCTCAACTGTGGCGCGATAGTTTCGCGGTAGCACTGCAGCGGCTCCGCGATCATCACTGTGTCGATACGATTCTCTTACAGTGCCCTGAGCCTCGACAACGCCCTAACGTAGCCTCGCCAGTACCGCAGCGGTTTCGTTTCAGAACCGCATCAGCTCCGCGAGGGTGCATCAGCGAACCCGCGTCGACTACAATGCATTGTCATGTGTGGTGTCGCCAGTTCAATCGTCCAAGGTTGATTACTCACGTCCCGTATCTTCTGGCCTGCATTAACGGGGATACCCTGTGTCCCTATCAGAGAAAAAACCTAACAAGCGTACGGTCGCATTTTTGTTCGTAGGCACCGCCAAATTGTAGTATGGCTCATAATTAGTTTCATATGAGTTACTTTCAGTTCGTCCTATTTTTGTGGAAGCGCAGCGGCACTTTTGCGCAGCCACTCTGGTGCCTTTAGTGGCCGGTATGGCTTCATCGCGGAGCCGCAGCGGCGATTTCTACTAGAGAAGCGGCATGGATGCCACGCTCGTTAGAAAGTAATCACTTAAAGAAGGAACACATTGAACTTTTCTTTTTTTTGAAAGACTTTCGAGTGCTCACCCTCGTTTTTTGGAGTGCACGATACTCTGAATTTCGGGCGATGAAATTGAAACACGAAACAAGTCGATGTTCCGAAAATTAATTTTTTTCGGAATAATTAGTATTCCGAAAAAGGATAACATTAGAGAACCTCGAAAAATTACTACTCTTTCGCCACAACATTCCTATTACCAGTGTTCAATAGAATGCTTATTCCGGTGCTGTTTTTTATATCAGGTATTGTACCAACGTAATAGATTAAACTTCTTGTGGTATTAGTGAAAAACCTTGTGGTGTTATTGAACTATGTAGAACAAAGGGCCGAGGTTCAAGGACAGTCAGGTGTACACTATACAAAAACCATTTCTTATCTGGATATCGAAATACGAAATGTGCATGAGAAAGAAGTATTTTTACTGCTAATTTTAGAACAATTGTATCGTTTTTGTACAAGATTTTTTAAAATTTTGCCGTTTGTCGATTGCCGATTGCCGGCCATTTTTGAACAAATTTTGTCGATTTCCGTTTGCCGATTTTTCACAATCGTTTGCCCCACATCCCCGTTTCGGAGGCATCCAGTCTGATTTTGACCCGAGATTTTACGTAAATTACGGAAAGTTTAGCATCAGTTGGTGAAATTTTAGCTACAGCGCTCGCATATTCTACTTGAAGTCTCACTACAGCGCCAGCATATTCTAGGCAATTTCTCGTCAGAGCACTCGTTCTATCGACCCACCCAGTCCTGATCCGTACTAGAAAGACGATCCCAGCTGCGATCGACCGCATCGCCGTTTCTTCCCCACAGCCTGCAGCATCCCAATGGTCAAAATTGTCCTCATCATGGTCTCTCGGAGAGCGACACGGGTCACCCTCCACGGCCAGCCACAGAGTGTCGAGTAATGTCGACCTCCTTGAGACCAACTAACTTGGCATGGGAGCGATTCTGGCCGCACCTGCCTCGCTAGAATGTTGCTGTGGGAGCGCAGCTTGTTAGTTGTGCTGCTCGGCTTGTCCATCGGCTCGAAATTCGACTACTACTCGTATTATTTATGTAGTCATGCTCTTCGTCGGTACATTCGTCGATTGCATAATGCTAGCTCCGGTAACTCAGGGAAACTTGGCTGAGAATAACTGGTTCTGTCAAGGCCTAAATGAATATGCTGGAATCAAGTGAGAACGCGCCAGAGGATTTCAGGCTGTCTGCAGAATGTGCGCGGCTATGGCTTCGTTCTTCTTCATTTTCATGCTGCTGATGTTTGAGGTTAAAGGCAGGGTCCGGGCAGAATTTCGATTTTGAGATTTCCCGTTAAATCCGTGCTCTTGCTACAGGTAGTTCCAAGGAACATGCGAAAACTGCGTTAAACCCGGTCTTCTTCTAGTTATTAAGACCCCTTCCATGAGCCGATGATCCAGAAAAGTCGGAAAAGTGTGGCCATCGTCCATATTTTAGCGGTTGTCCACGCATTCTTTAAAAGTGCTGTGTAAGTATCGATCATTCCAGCCATGATTATCATGCTGTGAATACCGTAATCCCTGACTTAGAGGCTGTTTTCTCCAGAACTAAGGACTCAGAGTTCGTGGAACGTTCAGACGATGTTCAGCTAGGCCAGCCCAATCTATTTAACCCAAATTTCGGTAGTGTCAAAATTTGACCGAACCTAGCCTTTGAGTCGTCTAAGGACTGGAGGTCTGCGATTCAAAATGGATTCTGGTTCTTCAAGTATCTGTTGCTGGCTGGTTTGACGGTTGGATCCTTCTTCATTCGCAGTGAAAACTTTTCTACTCCTCTAATGTGGTTTGGCATGACTGGTGGATTCCTGTTCATCATGATGCAGATAATTCTCATTGTGGACTTTGCTCATGGTTTGGCTGAGAGCTGGGTTGACACATATGAGGAGAGCGAATCGAGATGGTGTTACGCTGGTTTGCTGGTTTTCACTTTTGGGTATTTTGCAGCGGTTTTGACTGGAATTGTAGCCATATTCATCATTCATAGGGCGGGAGCAACGTGCGCTCTAGCGAACTTTTTCATCTCGTTCAATATGATTCTGTGCATTGGAGTTAACGTACTTTCCATTCTACCGTTTGTGCAGGAAAGAATGCCACGATCTGGACTGCTTCAGTTAACACTCATCACGATCTGTGTGATGTACCTGACGTGGGCAGCTCTCATCGATAACCCTGACAAGCCATGTAACCCATCGTTGATCAGTATCTTCACGAATACTACATGTCCAGGGGACAAGGATGAGCATTCCTACGGCACTGCGGTTCCGGCGCACTCGATTGTGTCGTTAATTTCGTGGTTCCTTTGTCTGCCCTACGCTTCGATTCGCAAGTCGACCAACTCATTACGGGGAAAAATCACCGGAGGAAGCAAAATCATTCAACTCAGTGGGTCACGTGACGCGATCGTACCCACAAGCGACGATGACGAAGAGTCTGGATCAAAAAGCGTTTGCCGTGTTCGGTACAATGAAGCGGAAGGGGTCGCTTACTCGTACTCGTTCTTCCACTTTATATTCGGTTTGGCGTCACTGTACGTGATGATGACGCTGACCAGTTGGTACAACCCTGGAAACGATCTGGCGCACTTAAACAGCAAAATGCTTCTGTGTGGGTGAAGATCGTCTCATCCTGGTCATGTATTGCGCTGTATGGATGGACTCTGGTGGCGCCTGCATTGTTCCCCGATAGAGAATTTTGAATTGATATGTAATTTTTCATTCGATCGATTCCGTTTTTTTGACAAGTTCTTCGCGATTTTCGTCAGTATTTCCGTTAATTTTCTGTATATCATGATTATATTCTACTGGAAAAAACACACTTTCAGCTGGTAATTTTTCGACTATAGACCTCAGTTCACCCTTTCAGTGAACAAAGCATCCCCTTCCTGACGACATTCGTACCTTTCCTCTGCCGGTGTAAATATCCACAGTCTGGAACGAACTGTGTTGTCGCCATTTGTACAATTCTGCAGATTTTTTTGTGATTTAGATGACTATCTTCTATATCAAAACGGAATGCCCATCATTCATGGCGCAGGGTTTGTCGCCCTCTTGCTGTCACCAATGTTCGCTCCACACATGCATGCAAAGAACACAGGAATTTCGTTTTGGCGAAGTCAATATGTGTTGTCTGCTTTCCGCGGCATTATGATCTGGTTGTTGTCTCTACTGGTCTGGTGAACGATTACTTAACGGATTTATTGACATAAGTGATTCTGATGATAATCACTCAGTGAGATGACTGGGCCAACTTCTCAGGCACGGAATGCGCGTCTCCCGCCCGGAATTAGAGATTTTTGGATCAGTTGGCAGTCGAGCGGGAGATGGAAAACGATAGGCAGCGTAAGTGGCACGAAATCGAACACGTTCTCGGATTCGCAACTGCGCTCCAAAGCAACTTTCGCGCTGCAATAAGAACGATTTGCTGGAAGCGATTTTCGGTGAAATTCTGTTCAATTTTCAGTTTTCCGTTTCCTAATCCGGTTGTCTCCGCGTGTGGCTCTTGAAACTGAATTTTCTCACCGATTTTTTCCACCTGAATGAGCCAAATCCCACCTGAAAGTTGTATATTTCAACTGACACCTATTTTCAACCCACTCCTTTCCGTGATAGGATCTGCTGGTCTTGTGGCACTTGTTTCTACTGCTAAGATATAATAAATGGTCCCAGATATGTAATTTATTCTGTAATTCTCTTTGGTTTGCGACGGGGTTAATTTGTTGTTAATTTTTTCGATTCAACTCTACTCTATCTCCCCGACACGTCTTGTTTTATTTATTCGCAGTGAGGGTTATATTGAATATTTCACAGTTATCGAAACACAAATAAAAATCGTTTGAGCATCGTGCTCCAATTCAGCCGTAAAATAAAACGCGTGGTGTGTTAAGTGCCCTAAAGAGCGAATTTCAGGCCTGTATCGTCCCGTTTGCTTTGAGGACGTGCCAAACTGAAAGAAGAAAGAGGAGTCCGCCCCAAAACCTCAAGGGACAGTTGGTCAGGAACCGCTTATATGACCGCGCTTGCACTACGGCATCTTGCGTAATTTGCCCATATGGAAAGAAAGGCGATTGTATGAGCACAGGGGTGGTCTGTCTGATAACCTGTCAAATGTGCAGGGAGGAGTATGTGGGAGAAACCAGCAGGCATCTTTGTGTAAGGATTAAAGAGCACTTGGATGGCCTTAGGAACTCCAAGGTTTCTACTCCATTGGGGGAACACCGGGTGCGCGTGCATGAAAACAGCCGTTTCGATGTAGGTGTCACGATCCTTGCACGGGAACCAGATATCGCTGCTCGAAGAACTCTGGAGGCCTTTTGGATAAACTCCAGAAATCCACAAATCAACAGGAAGGACGAATGTGTGGCGGTCACCCAAGAACTAGCCCCTTTTGTTGACCTTTGTGGGTTTTGATTTGCCAATGGGCTTGGTCGGCTTTCTGAAGGCTAACGAGGTGGGTGGTCTGATGTGGTCCCGCTCATTCACCCGGGATCTGAGTTCAACTGAGGGTGTCTGGCAGGTCTGTTTTCTGAAGGTTAGTACCCTTAAAAAGCCTTACGACGTTGTGTTTCGCCTATTTTCCTGAGGACTTTCTCCTTTTGCTGTGAAATAGTGCTTGGTCGGCTAAATTCTTATGTGTCTTTCGCATTCCAAGCTCCGACGAAGGCGGAAACGCCGAAACGTTAGCCGAATAAAACTGTATCATCTCGGAAAATTGCTCAATCAAGTGCTCTTACAATACCATATCATGCCGAGATTTATTGAAAGTCGAACGTGGAACAAACTGAAAGAGTCTTCCCTTAAACAACGAGAACGCTATGACTGGTAAACTTTGGCTGCCTATTTTTTACAATTTTAGTTTTGGTTTGCGCGTAATTTCATCGATTTTCTAGATTTCGCACTTGATGCTTTGGGTTTCGGGACGGAGCTCCCAACTAGCAGGTTAACGTTGTTGAAACTACTGTGCTTCTCCGGGCCAAATTCGGGTCCGCAATTGCGTCTCGACACGGTTTGCGGCCGCGCGCATTCCAGTCGGAAGAGTTTCCAGCGTCGCAGCAGCCGATCTTTGACTCTAGGTGGGTTTTAGAAACTGGAAACCAGACAAAATTGGAGAAAACTGTATAAAACAGCCATATCGAGTCGGCTTTGGTGCTGGAAACTCGACTGACTCCAGCGCATGAGGCCGCGAAGCGCGTCGAGACGCGATTGCGGACTGGAGTTTGGCCCAGATAAGCACAGTACATGTGGCGACACAATGTTTTACACTCTAAGTGTACATGTTTTACAGCTTTTTCGTGTCCCTCGATCGATCTGATGAAGAGCGTCTGGCAGCTCTAAGGAGAATGGCCGATGATCGCGGATGGTGGAAGCCGCACGTATTCAGGACACTACAGAAGGAGCTGTCAGTTTATTTTATTTTAGGGTGTAACTCTCGGATAGTAGGACTGTTTTATCAGGTACATTTTCCAGCCAAGACATACGCTCGTTCAAGCATACGGTGGTGGATGACGTATTCCAGTGGCTTCCGTCTGATGTATGTTTCCGATTTTATTTATCTGATGCTTTCATTTACTCCAGCATTCACATCTATTATAGCATTGAGCGAAGAGACCGCGTCTGGAGACAGCCGATGTGACGACACGATGAGTCCTGGACCCGCTGTGACGAGACCATGAGTCCTGGAGTGATGCGTCATATTCATCAACGTTAGTATATTCTTCCTACCCACATTTTAGATATTGTTAATGTTTTGCCGTTTTTTTATTTAGACAGTTTCAATCGTATTTAGTAGGTTTCCGTAGTATTGAGTTGAATGAGTTTCAGTTTCGTTGTATTCTCCCACTCCCATGACTCATTTTAACTGTGCGGCAGTGCTATTGCAGCTCTTTTGTTGTCACGGAGTAGGCAGCGGTGCCCCTAAATAATCGGCGTCATCAGCTCTACCAACTCCTGATTTCGTGAGTCAGATATCATTGCTACGCTTAGCTGCACGAAAAGCCGCATGTTTTTCACGCCCATTTCATTGCTCTTGATTTTTTGCTTCCGAGTGCGTCAGCTTGTCATGCTCGTACTCTCATTTCTCTGAGGGTGGGCTGTAAATGCTGCGAAGTAGGTCGGAGAGCTTCTAAAATCAGCAATATTATTGGTTATTTGTCAGTGTGCCCAAAAATCTATTGGATATGAGAAAGCTAGTGGTCCTGGGGAAATCTGACTGCGAGCACAATAAGCTGAACGCGCCTTGAAAATTTAGAAAGAGCAGTGAAACACGCAAATAACCGCGAAATGAGAGTGGCAATGAACTCTGTACATCGAGTGAGTGACAGTTGATTTGGGCTTGTTTTTTTATGGAGGGGAATCCAATCACTGCTATTTCGTAGGGATTTATGTGGACGAAAATAATAGTGAGTCCAGAAAAAATCAAGAAAACGTGGGGATTTGTTGTCATATTCCAACCAAAACCTAAAAAACGGGGTCTCGACGAGTAGTTGTATTCTCTCAACCGTTTATTATCGTTATGGTTATGTTATTGTTGAAGTGTTTGTAAACTTTTGCTGTTCCTGTTATTCCTATCAAATGATCTTATACTTTATTGTCTTTCGAAAGGATGGTCGTTTGCTGAAATATTCATTTCAAGTTTTTCGAACATTTCGCTTCTGTTCTTAATTTATTTTTGATTTATTGTTTGTTGTGTTTTCCAAATCTAAAGCCATGTCTATTGAAAATTGGTACATTGTTCTAATCTATGGTTTTCCCGTTGTTCTGTTGTTTATATGAGTACTGCGGGTGAATTCCTATCATAAAGAGTAAACTTTTTATATTTATCGCATTGAGAAACAGATATTTGGTCTTATGTTTCATTTCGAGGCGAGACGGCAAGATAAAACGATGCCAGCATGCAGTGGTTTCCCAAAATACTCTGTAATAGTAGTTTTAAACTACAATAATTAGTGGAAACCACTGGGAATGGAAGGGGAAGGGGTTTCCGTAACCCGTAACGAAGCGAGGGTGACCAGCAGGGGCAAGAAAGGCTCACCAGCAGTGCGGTTTCGCGCCGCGACCGCTCGCGCCAAGCGGGACTCCCTTTCCACCTCCTACGCTCTCACCGGGTCTGAGGAGCCTCGCAGGATAGCGCCCGACCCTGAGCGCGAGAAGCGCATTCCGTGCCTGAGTTTGTTCGAACGGCATCCCTACGTTCCGAGACGATTATAAATTTTGTGCCGGTGGCAAATTATTAACTTGTTGCGTTCCGCGTAGCCAGCGTGGGTATAAGATTGCAATTGGCACTATCCTAGACGGGGGGGGGGAGCACTAAGGATTCACGTCAGAAATTAAGTGATCCACCGATCGGTAACGCTACCAATCGACGTATATCTATGGAATTTCAATAGCAACAATGCTTAACAGCAAAATCAAGCATTTTTTATAAGTTTTTTGTTCATTTCTATGAGAAAATCTTTGGTGCCCCCCGTCTAGGATAGAGCCTTGCATTTCAGCTTAGGCTGTCGTTAAATCCGTAGATTCTCACTACAAAATTATAGCGAGAATGTACGGGATTAGCGACAGAGAGATCAATGTATCGAATTTGGCCTTCGTTTTTACGTAGAATACGCATAGAATTTGCACCCTTGTGCCGTCGACACAAGAATATGTGGGTTCCAGCGATCGTAGCTAAAACCCGTAAATTATCGCTACATGGAATGAGGGGGGGGGCGTTACAGGTCGCGCCCTCGGAGGAATCTAGTTACGCGTTGGCAGAGTCGGTGCCATACGCTATAACATAGGTGCACCGAGTTTGCGTCAACCTTCAATGGGGAACGCAAAGTGTCGTCAGGACTCATGCCGAAAGTCCTTAACTTTGTAGCTTCGAGGCCGAAACTTCTCGCATAAACCTGAGAACACCGAAGCTGCAAAATCAAAAAGTCTACTAAATATCATTAATTACGCTACGTCGAAAAATTTTGCAAACGCCATCATCTAGTTCTAACTCAGACAAACTAGGGATCGGAGCGCCGTAGAATACGTCAGATATGGATCGGGCTGGCGGAGAGTCGGTGCACCGGCAGAAAATGGCAGCGCTGGCTTTCGACCGGCGGACTGTGTGAGCGCAGGCCTTCGGCCGTCAGCGTTATCAACATATCAGCGCGCGTGCAATCACGTCATTGATCAAAAAATTCTGGTCGACTCCTGTCAACTCGACACAGCAACCTTCCCTCCTTGATTGTCCTCTCGTTCCTTCACATTCATTTACTGTTCCTTCCATGTTTTGGGGGTCTATCCTAGTCGGGGGGGGGGGGGCACTCAAGATTTATGCAAGGAAATGAACAAAAGATCAACAGTTCTGATGAAAGATGCTTGATACTGCTATCAAGCATTGTTTTTATGAAAACTATAAAAAATACTTCAATTGATAAGGTTGCCGTTCATTTCATTTCAGTCTTGAAAGGCTATCTTCGGAAAACTCTTTTCAAAAGAGCGCACTCGAGTTATCTAGCTACTCAGTTACTCAGGACGGCGGCCGGCGAACCTTTCCCAGCTGGCCCGCGGTCTGCGTCCTCCGGCCGCCCGCTTTTGGTTCGCCGGCCAGCCGTATGTCGACCGCCCGCCGACCTTTACCAGATGGCCCGCGATGATTATTTGTATTATTGTTTACCTCGAGCATGTCACCCCGGCCACACGGCGGAAAAACGCCCCGCCACGGTCCGCGGCAGTCTGCGGTGAGGAACCACCCTTCCCGCGGATCACGGCGAACCCCCCCCCCCGAACCGTGCGGATACCTTATCCCCTCAGCGGTTAAAATTATGCTGGCCTCCGGAGAGTGATTCGAAGTCACCTTCCAGGGCCGGCAGTAGAATGCCGATTGAGGACCCTAGTGAGATGAGACGCCTTTTATGCCGGATGTGCGCGTGATAACCACTTCACGACGTGATCAGTCGTGATCATTATCAATTGTCTTTCCAACTGGTCGAATTGAAGATGGCGTGGCGTGTTTTGTGGTTCGCGGGCGAGCCAATATCCGCGCTGCGTGTGCGTCGCATGCAGCATGGTTCGCCGCTGGCCTGCACCCTCAAAATATGGGGCGCCGGCCATCGTTTTCGGCATAGAGGTTCACCGGCCGTCGCCCTGAGTACCTGAGTACTCGTTCATTCGAGATTTTCCAAATTACGATATTCGGAATATTCATTTCTTCGAAGCCTGGCATAAAATATTTTGTACGAATAACATGACGTTTGATGGCAACTCCATTAAAGGCAGTGTTCACAACGACTCCAAATTGTGGTGAGCGCGAAGCGCTCACCAGGACTTGGCTTTGATCTCTTCCCGCGCGGATGCCCTACAATGAGATCACCTATTCATACCGTCGCCAGAGGTATGAGCTGTACACCATTCGATGCGCTGCAAGAAATTACATATGTGTGCAACTTTTCATCCCAACTGGTTCCCGCTTTCTAAAGTTATGACCTCTCAAAGTACGCAAAAAACGTTCTCCACCACCGCCTCCGCCACCGCCTCCGCTACCGCCTCCGCCTCCACCTCCGTCCGTCGAAAACCATTTTTTGGAAGGCGTGGACCAAATCGCTCGAAAATTTGTGACTAGAGGTAATCGCTGACGGGAATGACGAAAATAATTGTCAGAACTCACCATAATGACTTCTGGGCCCGTAACCGGCGGTTCAAACTCGGAAACCGGCCTCTCAAGATTAGTTTATAAAAATGACGGGTTTTTTCGTTATCAGTCATTGTTTTCTTAGAGACTCCATACAAATACCTTGCTCTCTAGGGTGGTGTACTCTTAACGTCCGGCTTGGAAGAGGACGCTGTGCGGAAGGTTTGTTTTTGAGCGTGGCGCGTGTTTGTACCATGCGCACCAAAGATAAGAAGTCGTCGCAGGGTGTGCTGAAGTGTCGGTTGACTATGCGAGACCGCAGTAGGAGTATGCAGGACGTCGTGGAACTACATCAACCCCTCAGTAGGGGTGTGCGGGACGCCGTAGAATGTGTGCAGGACCTCAGTAGGAGTGTGCAGGACCTTAGTAGGAGTGTGCAGAACAGCATGGGACGTGTGCAGGACCTCAGTAGGAGTGTGCAGAACGTCGTAGAATGTGTGCAGGACCTCAGTAGGAGTGTGCAGGATCTCAGTAGGAGTGTGCAGGACATTATGGGACCTGTGCAGCACCTCAGTAGGGGTGTGCAGGACGTCGTAGAGTGTGTGCAGGACCTCAGTAGGAGTGTGCAGGACCTAAGTAGGAGTGTGCAGGACATCATGGAACCTGGGCAGAACCCCAGTAGGGGTGTGCAGGACGTCGTAGAATGTGTGCAGGACCTCAGTAGGAGTGTGCAGGACCTTAGTAGGAGTGTGCAGGACATCATGGGACCTGTGCAGGACCCCAGTAGTGGTGTGCAGGACCTCAGTAGGACTGTGCAGGACATTATGGGACCTGTGCAGGACCCCAGTAGGGGTGTGCAGGATGTCGTAGAATGTGTGCAGGACCTCAGTAGGAGTGTGCAGGACCTTAGTAGGAGTGTGCAGGACATCATGGGACCTGTGCAGGACCCCAGTAGGGGTGTGCAGGACCTCAGTAGGAGTGCGCAAGACATCATGGAACGTGTGCAGGACCCCAGTAGGGGTGTGCAGGACGTCGTAGATTGTGTGCAGGACCTCAGTGGGAGTGTGCTGGACCTTAGTAGGAGTGTGCAGGACATCATGGGACCTGTGCAGGACCCCAGTAGGGGTGTGCAGGACGTTGTAGAATGTGTGCAGGACCTCAGTAGGAGTGTGCAGGACCTTAGTAGGAGTGTGCAGGACATCATGGGATCTGTGCAGGACCCCAGTAGGGGTGTGCAGGACCTCAGTAGGAGTGTGCGGGACATTATGGAACGTGTGCAAAACCTTAGTAGGAGTGTGCAGGACATCATGGGACCTGTGCAGGACCCCAGCAGGGGTATGCAGGACGTCGTAGAATGTGTGCAGAACCTCAGTGGGAGTGTGCAGGACCTTAGTAGGAGTATGCAGGACATCATGGGACCTGTGCAGGACCCCAGTAGGGGTGTGCAGGACATCATGGAACCTGTGCAAGACCCCAGTAGGGGTGTGCAGGACGTCGTAGAATGCGTGCGGAACCTCAGTAGGAGTGTGCAGGACATCATGGGACCTGTGCAGGACCCCAGTAGGGGTGTGCAGGACGTCGTAGAATGTGTGCAGGACCTTAGTAGGAGTGTGCAGGACATCATGAAACGTGTGCAAGACCCCTGTAAGGATGAGCAGGACTTCATGGAATGTGTACAGGACATCAGTAGGAGTGTGCAGGACATAATGAAGCGTGTGCAGGACTCCAGTAGGGATGAGCAGGACGTCATGGAGTGTGTGTAGGACCTTAGTAAAATTGTGCAGGACATCATAGAACGTGTGCAGGACCCCAATAGGGGTGTGCAGGACATCATGGAATGTGCGCAGGACCTTAGTAGGAGTGTGCAGGACATCATGAAACGTGTGCAAGACCCGTGTAAGGTTGAGCAGAACTTCGTGGAATGTGTGCAGGACATCAGTAGGAGTGTGCAGGACATCATGAAACGTGTGCAAGACCCCTGTAAGGATGAGCAGGACTTCATGGAATGTGTGCTGGATCTCAGTAGGAGTGTGCAGGACCTCAGTTTAATGTTCAGGACACCGTATGCAAGCCAGGCCTCCGAATCTACAAGAACGATAGTTATGTCCGCCAGAACAGGACTACCGTAATCTCACTCGAGTTGGCTCTAAAATTTTCTAAGTTCTGACTCCGAATTTGCTTCATCTTCCCTACAGGTGGTGATGTTTTCCTGCTTTGTAGTCCAGGCAGATCCTCAACTGCTGACCTCTGGAGAAGGACGGTGTGTGAATCAAGACACACCGCTCTTCACTTCTTTTATACTTTACCCTTGGTCAATTTTGTATCATCCAATTTGTTTACGAGAGCCGAATAACATTATTCCTAAGATTACGGTAGCCCTCTTCTGGCGCACTTAACTATCGCTCTCGTTCCGAAACAGACATATGGGCCGGCGCAGACGAGCCACATCAGCATGAACCGGTGAAGTTTGGCTAGAGCGGCTGACCCTGGGTCTATCCTAGACGTGGTGGGGCCACCCAAGATTTATTCATAGAAATGATGAAAAACTTCGATAAAAGAGGCCTGATACTGTGCTATCAATCATTGTTTTTATTAGAGCTCTACGGAAATACTTCGACTGTTAGCCTCACCAATTGGCCGTTCATTTCATTTCTGTCTTGAATGGTGCGTGCCCCCCCCCGTCTAGAATAGTGCCTAGAACCTGTACAATTGGGTCATTTTGAAACTAATTTCTTCATTTTTCGACTGTTAAATTCAAAAGTATATGCCTTGCATCTATTTGTAGGAAGCCGCGTTGCAACAATTATCTTGCAGTCTTAGCAGCGGAGCGATTGTTTCTTCATTTCTACCACTATGTTTTCGAAAAAAAAACAACAACTTGACTTTTAGAGATTGACGATGTTTTAGAAGGGAAACCCTTGGAAAAAGTTGTGAAATTTCTGAAAGTTGGGCTCCGCAGAAAAGGTCAAGGATTTGGCATTGCTCTAAAATGTAGTGAAATTGTTGAATCGATTTGGCTGTTGTTGGTATATGCAGATTACATAATCATTAAATGTAGTGAAATTGTTGCAAACAGATTTGGCAGGAGCTCTATGAATTATCAGAGTCAAATCACGCGTCAGAAGGGGTTCTGTTTGGAGCGTATATTGAATCAAATGAGAACAAGAATAAGTCTAGCAGCGAAAACGTTTCCATACATTGTGAACCGTGAAAGAGTTGAGGACACGAAGACATAGCGTCAGTAGCTAATACATTGCGTTAGATTTCGTTTTCATGATTTTTATCAAATCGGTGAGGGAAGGTCCGGTACCTTAGTGGGAGCTACACTGAAAAGGCGGAAAACCTTATTTCTAGCCCATAAGGCCACGTTTCGTTCAGCATTGTTGACTGAGGATTATTATTTTTCTGTTTGTCTTCATTCGCTCGCCAGAGGACCTTCTGACGCGTGATTTGACTGTGATAATTCATAGAGCTCCTGCCAAATCCGTTTGCAACAATTTCACTACATTTCATGATTATGTTTCCTGCATATACCAACAACAGCCAAATCGATTCAACAATTTCACTACATTTAGAAAATCAGTTTGATAGCCAAATCTAATGGAACAATTTCACGACATTTTAGAGCAATGCCAAATCCTTGACCTTTTCTGCGAAGCCCAAATTTCAGAAATTATTCGATGCATTTGATTTGTCATGAGATTTAACTCGGAGGAAACACTAAAAGCTCGATGAAATGATGTGCCATTGATTTGGATGTGTTCTTTTCAAAAATCCTTGCCTAGACCCACTAACCATGTGACACTACTTTATTCCGTTTCCGGGTCCGAAACTCGGAAAAGGAAGCGGAACGGAACAGCCCGAAAAACACCGGAAATACGGAAACGGAATCGGAACCCTGATGCATACTATACTTAGTATCCGAATCACTCCTTTGCGGATATCCGAGACTCGGATAATCCAATTTCGGAAATTTCGAAAAAACGCATTATCTGAATGTAATCGATAACCGGGAAATTTAAATTCGGCCTTATCTTAATCGAACCATTATCCGAAGCGTCAAAAAATCGGATAAAGCCGGATAAATTTCGGATAAAATCGGATAATGTTCGGGTAAATTTTCGGATAATTTTCGGTTAAAATGGGATGAATTTGCACCAGGCCACCACCATTTTCCGTACCGCCTCCTAATTAGTACATCAACCCAGGATTTTCCTCCTTCCGAAATCGGAAGAGTCGTTGCGGCGCCGAATAATGGGCGTGGTCAAATGAGATGACCAAGCGGCTAGTTTTTCAGAGTAGAAGGTACTTGGCTCTACAGGGACTATAATGTAGGAAAACAGCACGACCGGTTTTCAAAATGTCACGGTATCAGGCAGTAAACATTGAGAACTCTTGAAAGAAAAACCATTGAATTTGCGTGAGAATTTTGTGCCGGTGGCAAATTATAAACTTGTTTGACACAATTTCACCACATTTCAAAAATTACAGTTCACCTCCGCCTTGCCGTTCAGTCCGCAAAGTGCACCCTGATTGCGAAATCTTGCTGCGGCGCAGTTGCGAACATCCTCAGACAAGGATGTGGGGTCACCCGGGCGCTTTTGGCCTTTGGCGCCCGGGTGATCCCACCGCCCGGGTGATCCCACATCTCTGTCTGAGGATACTTGCAACCGCGCCGCACCCCGATTTCGCAATCAGCGTGCACTTTGCGGACTGAACGGCAGTGCGGAAGTGAAGAATACATTGCCTACACATTAAACAAGAACGATAGTTAAGTGCGCCAGAACAGGGCTACCGTAATCTCACTCGAGTTGGCTCTAAAATTTTCTAAGTTCTGACTCCAATTTCGCTACATCTTTATCACAGGCGGTGCTGTTTTTCTGCTTTGCAGTCCAGGTCGTATTCGTCAACAACCCGCCGAGGGAAGTCGAAGGGAAGCGGAAGGGATGATATCGCGCGCGGCAGAGGAGCAGATCAAACCATCTTCCACCATGTAAGATGGAAATGCAAACTGTGTTACGTATCGATATTTTTTACGAAAAGATAAAGATTTCATCGCGAAGCGGCCATTCTTCAGCTATGCGATTCGAAAAATTCCGGCGGTCGCGAGGGAAGCCAAGGGAGGCGAGAGGTGGCCGTGGAGCGCGCACTTTGTACTGAAATTTCACCTCATCTACCCTTCGACTCCCCGGCGGGTTGATGGCGAATACGACCCCAGGCAGATCCTCAACTGCTGACCCCTGGAGAAGGACGGTGTGTGAATGAAGACACACCGCTCTCCACTTCTTTCATATTCTACCCTTTATCTATTGAGTATCATCAATTTTGTTTACGAGAGCCAAATAGGGGCTGTATAACATCATTCCTGAAATTACGGTAGCCCCGTTCTGGCGCACTTAACTTACGTTCTTGTACACATTAACAACCAATAACGGCCAAATAAATAAACCAATTTTTAAACTTCTGAAAATTTTAGTTGAAAATGTCGGGTATTGATGTGGATGGGTCGCAGGCAAAACATGTTGTACATGGGGGCCGAACCAAAGCACTCTTAACGTATAAACTTTATCAAAAAAAAACTAACTGTCCTATCGATCGCCTTTAATTGTGGGTGCAGAGGAGGCCGCGAAGAAGGAAGTGGCTGCCGGGTCCGAGTAATCGATTGATCTCTCATTTTGCTGTTTCACTTGCCCGTGTGTTCGAACTCGCGTGTTTCTTTCTCGTGTGTTGTTTGATAAGGGTCACTCCGGGGCTATCACAGAGCAAGGGCCTTCGTTGTGATTAAAGAAGTACACCGCTAAAGAGAAGGAGCGGTTGCATTGAGGCCGGTGCTTTGTGACAGCCGGTGATCAAGGAATTTATCGAGAAGACTGATTGATTTCGTTGCAGATCGGTATGTCGCCCATGGACGAGAAAGTGGTCAGCATGGACAACGACGAACCCGAGGTGAGGTTTGATTTTTCTATACCCATGTATCAAGAGACGGGGATAGGATCAGCCACAGTAGGGTTGCATGAGTTGCAGGAAAAAGTTAGTAAGATTCTTAGTGAGTCAAAAATTGGGAAGGATAAAAATGTGAAGTAGAGAAGGAGATAGCCAAGGTGGTTGGGCAGGTACAGGACAGTTTGAGGACAAATAGTTCGCGAGATTTGTTGAAAGAGGTGGCGATCATATTAAGGCAGAGGGGTATAGAAACAGTAGATGACTGGAGGAGCTATGTAATGACCATGGAAAGGGATGGTGAAGTAATTGCAAGCCTTTGTGATATATTGAACACCGATGTATTGCAGGTCAAAGAAGAAGTGGCCGCATTGCGACAGAAAGCAACGACTGGATCACGCAACGATCACGGTGGGTTAGAAGTTCTCACTTCTTCCTCAGATACACAGAGAGTTGGGACTCAATTTGAGACGTTGCAGGCGCCGATGTATTCGACTGGTCGGCCATCTGTCGAAGTCTGGAGGAGACGTTCGCTGGAGTCGACGGCGACAGTGCCAGCCCTGGAGAACACAGGTACGGCTAGTTCAGAACAGTTTGCTCAATATTTGAGATCGGCGGAGTATGTGAGCCCTGGAGTGTTTAGGGGTGAGAAAAAGGAAAATTTCGAAGAGTTTATTAGGAGATTTAAAAGGAAGTACCAAATGGTCATAGGATGTGAAGCAACCCTCGTTGACATATTGGGTGATGATCATCTAGGAGGAAAGGCAAAGAATGTTTTCATGATCCTCCCCGTGGAAGTGAAGGAGAGGGGCTTCGTTTCGGTAGTGCATGAGCTGTCCAGTTTGTTGGCCAACGATTCCACAGCGGGAAGCTTGAGGGCCCTGACGGAATTGAGGAATCTCAGGATACGCCCAAACCAGGAGGTGTCGGAATTCTGCGTGGCATTGGAGAGGCTGGGAAGGGAAGCAAACCCAGGGTGCTCTACACAGGACCGCTCGTTGGAATACGCACAAATCTTACTGGACAACCTGTGTGGATGGCCAGAGCATTTCCAACTTGTCGGGGCCCTGCACAGGGTGGAGGCAAGGAAGGCATATGAGCAAGTGAAGCAGCTGGCACTTAGTATAGAACAGTCCAAACGCATGATGTTAGCGAATTCGAGAAGACCGGACGGGCCGCAGTGGAGAAATAGGACATCATTGTACGGTGATGATAGGAACGGTAGCAACGCGGCACAGGGAACGATGCCACAAGCGAATAGAGCTGGTGCTCAAAACTTTGGAGCTAGTTCAGCCCAGTGGTGTGAGGCCTGGAAATACAACTGGGTCGCGAGATAACGGAACTCATAATGCCCAGGGTGTGGTACGGTAAGACAAGGTGGGCCAGGAGCAAGCAATGCGGGCAGGAAGTGTTACAATTGCTCCAGGTGCGGACACATAGGGAAAGACTGTCCTCAGCGCTCAAGGGTTAACCAAGTTGCGCAGAGGCAACAGGAAGGGACAAGTGGTATTCAAGAAACGGCGTCGAGTATTATAAGTCAAGCTAGAAGTTCGGGTGTAACAACCAGAGAGGAAGGGTTAGTGGAAACGGAGCAGGTCGGTAAGTGGGTTCTAGCGCCTCTGAAGTTGTTGGGAGTGAAAGAGCAAGCATTATTAGATACCGGATCAATGGTCAGTATAGTTCCCGTGGAAACCTTAGCGGAAGCGCAGAAGCGAGAACTGGATGTGGATTCTTTAACCGTGGTTAGTAAAGAAAACTTAACAACGGCCTACGACGCATCAGGAAACAGAATGGAATTTCTTGGAGTGGTATTCATGGAAGTGGAGTTGGAAGGAAGAGCGTTAGCCAGAGTCGCTTTTCACATAGCCCCAAAGAAGGGGCAGGAGTTGCTGCTGGGAACCAATGCATTGAGCAAGTTAGGGGTAAAGATGTGCATCGGTGGTGAGGGAAACAGCGTGGTAAGTCTAATCGGAGAATGGAAAGGGAACAATGAGGTGGTCGTTGCAGGCCGGATTTACGTACCTCCGAGAGAAACAGCAATCTTGGATGTGAAGTGTCTGGGGGAGAAAGATGGTATCGTGGAGCGAGTGATTTGGCCAAGCAAAGAAGGGATTGGCAGGAGTGTATAAAATCCGGGAGCAGCGCACATGTATTCCCGTATTCAATAAGGAGGACACACCCATGCTGTTGAAAGAAGGTGAAAGCATAGGTCGTTGGGGAACCGACAAGTGGCACGAGAAATGGGAAGAGTTGAATCCCTTGGTTTCTGTGGATGGAGAGAATGAGCTGCTTGGAGAGGAGAGAATGGAAAAGTTGGGTGAATTCATCAAGGGTAACTCGGAGAATAACCAAATGGATGGCGAGATTTGGAAGTTGTTACACAAGTATGCAGACACCTTTTCGGTTTCGGATAAGGAACTGAGTCAAACGGAGTTGGTGCATATGACCATAGATACAGGAGATAGTGCTCCAGTAAAAATGAAGGCTAGACCAGTACCAATGGGAGTGAGATCGAAGTTGCGGGAGCTGCTTATGGATTTGCTGGAGAGAAAGGTAATTGAGCACAGTAAATCGGAGTGGGCGTTCCCGATTGTTCTCGTAGAAAAAAAGATGGGTCCATCCGATTGTGTGTAGACTATAGATAATTGAATAAAAGAATAAAACTAGATGCTTACCCACTCCCTAGTATCGAGAGTGTGCTGCACAGTTTATCAGGCAAGAAGTTCTTTTCGACGTTGGATCTCTGTAGTAGGTATTGGCAAATACCGTTGGCAGAAGACGCGAAGGAAAAGTCCGCATCCGTGACGCCGGAAGGATTATTTCAATTTCGAGTCACGCCGATTGGATTAAGTACGAGTCCTCCGGTGTTCCAGAGGTTAATGGACACTGTTTTGGGAGACTTGCTGGGATCGGAGGTATTTTGTTACATCGACGATATAATGGTCTGTACCGCTTCAAAAGAACGACATCTGGAGTCACTGGAGGAGGTATTTTCGCACATGAGAAAGGCTGGGCTACGGTTGAAAGCCCAAAAGTGTTACCTGCTCAAAAGGAAGGTTTCGTTTCTGGGCCATATAATTGATGGTAGCGGGGTACATATGGACCCGGAAAAAATCGAAGCAGTAAGGAAATATCCCACGCCACGGAACGCCAAGGAACTCAGAACTTTCCTCGGCATGGCGTCGTTCTACAGGAAGTTCTGTTTTGGTTTTTCGAAACACGCAGGATGCCTGTTCAGTCTCACCTCCCCTAAAGCAAAGTGGGCATGGGAAAAGGAGCATGTAGAGGCTTTCGATAAAATGAAAGAAATGTTAGTGACCGCACCTGTACTTAATATTGAAGGGGCGCGTAGTGGAAGTAGGCCATATTTTATCTGCACGGATGCATCGACGATTGGATTGGGAGCTGTATTGTCCCAGGAAGGTGATGATGGACAAATACACCCGATATTTTTCGCATCAAAAAGTCTCAGCAGAGCGGAGAGGAGATACCATGTGACCGGCTTGGAGGCCCTAGCAGTGCTTTTCGCGGTTAGGCGGTTTCATATGTTTGTATATGGGCTGCCGACGATCATAATGACGGACCATCAACCGCTGATGGCCTTATTCAAGAGAACGAATGTATCACTTCGCATCCTACGGTGGTCTTTAGAGTTTCAAAGATACAATTTGGAAATACGATATGTAAAAGGGAAGGCAAACACGGTAGCTGATGCATTGAGTAGGAGCATTCCGCTAGGCTGGGAAGAGTTGGAGTCTCTGGAGGGCCTGAATGAAGCGGTGGTGAATGCCATAAGCGTGGGCGAGGAGAGCAAATGGATGAAAGAGTTGAGGAAGGATGATCAGATGGGAGAAATCGTGGAATGGGTGGAACGAAATGATGTAGACAGCGTAGTGAGACTCCCAGGAGAAAAACGACTGCTCAGAGTGGCAGATTTCGCTATCGAAGGTGGAGAGCTAAGGTTGTATCTGGAAAGTGGGCAATCAGTCATGGTGGTGCCAAAATCAAGTAGATATGAGTTGTTTCATGAGGCGCACTCGGTCATATTCGCGGGCCATTTCAGTGCGCATAAGCTTCTGAATAGATTGCGGAAAGAAATGTATTGGCCCGGGATGGCTCAAGATGTGCACAAATGTTCAAAAGAGTGCCAGAGGTGTTTCGTCAGCAATCCTCGGCCACAGATGATTCCCCCCTTCAAGCCGATCACAACTTCGAGACCCTTTGAGATCATCGGGTAGATGTATTGGAGTTAGGGCCCACGAAAATGGGTAATAGGTACGCTGTTACGGTAACAGACCATTTTTCAAAATATGCGGCAGCGTATCCTATACCAGACAAATCAGCGGAGACCATCGCTCGTGCGGTCTTTGTAAAATGGATAGCCGAGGGGTGTAGGTGGCCAGCAGCTATATTGTCGGATAAGGGTACCGAGTTTGTGAACCGAGTCATGGAGATCACCAAGATCACCAAAATTTCTCAGTTAACAACGAAGGGTTACAACCCTCGAGAGAATGGCATTACGGAACGGTTGAACGGCACTATAGTATCCATGTTAAGAAGGACGACGGTAATCCCGACGGAGTGGGATTCGCGAACACCATTTTGCATAATGGCGTATATCATGATGCCGCATAGGGCAACAGGAGAAAGTCCCTATTTTATTCTCCACGGGATTGACCCTGTTTTTCCGTCGGAAATCATACCTAATGCCGGTGTGACGTGGTATTCCATGGATCGCTCGCTGGACGAGTATAAAGCTGAAATTCTGCAAGCAGTAGCTGAGGCTCATGAGCGTGTTAAGGAGTATAATGATCGAGTAAGGGAGCAAATGAAAAGTAGATATGATGAGGAGAACAAAGTGGAGAGTAAAATATATCCTAAAGTAGGGGATAGAGTGTATGTCATGTCACCTAACGAAAAAGCGAAGAAATCACATCCCAAGCTCGCATCTGAATGGGCGGGGCCATTTCGTGTACTTCAGACAAGTGATAACTCGGCTCTTGTGACAAGGATAGGTGAAAATAGAGAGCCAATGAGAATCCAGTTTGATAAGTTAAGGGTAGTTCCATCTACGATAACGAGTGAGAGATTGGACACCGAGTTTGAGAGAGGGAGAAGAGGTAGAAAACCAAAAGTGAAAGTTGGTTCAATAAAAAGCACGTTTTTCAGCGGAGCCGTGATTCGAAGTGTCGCGGACAGAGGCCACATCCAGTTCGTGTGTCTGGACGAATGTTTCGCGAAGGCGACGTTAGGGGATATTCGTGGAATCCCTTTTCCTGGAGCGTACGCACGACGCCCGTTTGGTGATGTGTGGGAGGCTTGGAAGGCGGCCTCGATCTTCATAAAGACAGATATCGATGTCGCGGAAAAAATCCGTCTATACAGGGATCACAATGTCATCCTGTACGCCAAGGCATTGAAAAATATTCTCCGACTTGCGTACGAGCTGTGTACGGATTGGACCGAGTTTATATGCGTGAACACGGCTGTCAGCAAGCATCCAGCCATCCTGAATTACTGCATTCAGGACTTCTACAAGATCGCGTTCACACAACTCAAGGAGGAGCTCAAGGATGAGAGCATGGCGTTGAGACAACGCAAGCAGGGACCCATAGGATTGGCTGCGCCGGAAACTGCTCACCTGATGGAGTAGGATGGCCCTAGAGGGGGTCTCATCACGAAAGTGACAAAGACATTTCCGCAGCTTAAGCAAGCATTGGCCGAATGGAGCAGTTTTGGCACGTGGATAATTGTGTTCCCTGTGGAAAACTATGGTGAGCAGGCGGTAATGGAGGACATTATCAGGCTGGTGAAGAAGCAGCTGGAAGAAGGAGGGAGGATTGTGACCGCTTGGACACCAGTTGCTGCTCATACTAGGGAAAAATGGATCTCGATGACTAAGCTGTGGCGCACGTTGGACTCTGCATTTGCGAAGTTTGCAGGGAATGGTCAAATGGCGATGACGGCGAGTAATCTGCTGGTCGACGGCAAAGTTTATGTGGAGGCAGGGAGTGCAGAATCTTCAGGACACTATTTCAGGCCGTATCCTGGAATCGCGGCGGCAAAACAGCTGTTTGAGTGCATTCGCCGGAGTGCGGTGCAAATGAATCTACCACCCCTGGCTCAAGAACGCTCGGTGAGGACACCGACTCAAGAGAGGGGGGGGGATTGTCGGGTATTGATGTGGATGGGTCGCAGGCCACCAGATTGCCGTTCAAGCGTAGGGCAATGTAGACCAAACCGATAGTCATAGACTCCGCCCACGATATGGTGAGTGGTCGCGCGCGAATGTCCGTATAAGGAGGGATGTGTACGAGGAAGGGACTCTAGTTTTTATTCTTTGGGTCTTGCCTTCTCCCCCTTCTGGTTTTCCTTAGTGGAATTGGGTTCTCTCTTTAGGCATCCTTTTGTGGGTTGCAGGGAAATCAACCTGGTGGACTGCATTTTCCAGAATCCGTCATTTCTCATCTCTTCATTGCCTCACGGGACCTTTGATCGGGCGGGTTTCCATCAATCGCATCAATACCCTCATTCCTGATACTGTGTTTTATTTGATCGCATTTCTATCGTTACTGTTTGTACATTTGGTTTTGTTGCATAAACTCAATTGTGCTCTGGTGTGGACCGTGTTGACGCACGACCTATCTCTACACATTTGTTGTACAAAAGCCAAATTCAATAAAATAAACATTACTGCATTTTAGAACCAGCCTAGTCCTTAACCGTTTCTGCGGAGCCCATCTTTTTAAAAACAAAATCCCCTACCTTTCGTTGCTCTGTTCTCTCCTTTGAATCCTAACTAATACCCTTTTGCTTCGCATATTATTCCGCTTTGATTGACCCCAATATGTATTTACCAGTCACAACCACCGAGAACTCGATCATCCTACCGAACAACTGTTCCGAATCAGAAAAGTATTTAACCGAAATAAGGCGTATTAATGTGCTCCGGCACTGGGAGAGGAGATCTACGGGAGAAATCGAAGCTGCCGAGAAACTACAGGAGGTATATTCTACTAAAGATGAACGGATGAAGACGATGAGGTGAACTGCAGGAGTGATCGCCGCTCTGCAGCCGCGACGCAAACTCTTATAGCGTCATTTCGAATGTATTGAACGCAGTAAACACCTATAAACTACATATATGACCCCAGATATTCGTCAGGATCATTAACATGTTTAGACAAGGGTATTAACTATGTTGCTGGTATGAAGGGCCTCTCATCTTACGGTATGTCTGAGTCGGCTCTTCGGAGTCGGACCTGGAAGGTGGCTTTGAGTCACTTCACAGAAGATCCACCGAATACCGGAGAACAATTTTTGTCGCCGAGGGGAGAGGGCTCCTCACGGCTCGGGGGGGGGGATGGTACCCAACTGTGGGGCCATCTCCCCACGGTCAACTGTGGGGTTCACCCCACAGCGGACCGTGGCGGTGGGGTCACCCCGCCCCCAGTTGGGACCCCAAAGGACAAGTTTATAATTTGCCACCGGCACAAAATTCTCACGGAAGTAAAGTAGTTTTTCTTAATAGAGTTTTCTATGTTTAGACCCAGATATCGTGATATCTCTATCACCGGTGAGGCTGTTTTCCTGATTCCTAGTCTGTTCAGCATCGGCTGCTCACTTCCGGAGAAAGACCGTGTGTGAATGAAAACATACCGCTCTTAATTTCTTTTATACCCTACCCCTTATCAAATGGGTATCATCAATTTTGTTTACCGTGAGAATTTTGTGCCGATGGCAATTTATAATCGCCTCCCCAAAGGGGATCACCCTAGTGGAATGTCCCCGGGGTCCGCTGTGTGAACCCGGAAACAGTGTAGCCCTGTAAAAACACGTTAGGTTACCGCCTACACCGGAATTTGAAATTCCCTCCAAAATCGAGTTCTGTTCAACTGCAGTGCTAGTGTAACAAGCACGCCTATGCCGATTTTTTTCCGCAGGGCTACCGTAAGACTGCGCGTAAATTAAAGCGCTGGCTGCTTGGCTGCGGACCTTGTCACATATCTCACGATGACCTTCCTAATTTTTGACCAGCTTTACGTTACAATTAGCCATCCAAACATTAGTAGTGGTTCTGTGATTTAGATGCATCCGCGGACGTATTGTGATCCTTCCTAGCTTTTATTTCAACGTGGTGTTTCTCTCATAGATTTTTCATGGTCTCATAGTTTTTTTTGTGAAGTTTTCTTTTCTAAGTTTTTCTTTTCTTGTGAATCATTTTGCTCATACCTGAACTGGTGCTCTTTCGAAAAAAAAATGATCTCATTCATACCAACTTCAAATCTTAGGCCCCCGTCATAGTCGGTGGATCTACTGAGTCCCACCCGGTCGATACGCACAGAATTCGTGGGAAATGGGTGCAAAAAATCAGCCCACTGAGTCCGACTGCGACCGTCTGATGCCCACCGCAATCCCCCCGGTCGATACTGACGGTTCTCATGCGTACAAGGGCGGGGCCAATGCACCGACTGAGTCCCACTGAGTCCCACCGAAATCATCCTCACCCGACCCGGTCATTCTCACGAAATCATTCTCACGTGATTTGGGTGCATTTTTTTCGGACGACTGCGACCTGCCGAGTCCCGCCGCATCTCGACTCTCGTCATCTGCGCTCTGCCCCACGTACTGCTGCCGGTGACTATCGATTGCGTGTTTCGCAGAGGAACTGGTTGGCGCTGGTGGCAACCGGACTCAGTCGGACTCAGCAGGTTTTTCCACCCCGGACTCATTCGGACTCAGTCGGACTCAGCAGGTTTTTCGACGAAGTCTGACGGGGGCCTTAGTATATAGACCGACATCCTTTTTTACCGGCAAAACAAAAGTATTTTAGGTAAAGTACCGTCGACACATTTCGACAGTTATCCACTTACAGCAGTACAAGAAGAACCAACCCCGCCTGGTAATTTATGGATTCGGCGAAAAAAAAATTTCGACATTTCTGGGGTAATAAAACGTTTCCTTGCCTAAATTTAACTTGGTGGGAAGTCACACGCCAAAAAATAGTGGCTGTCGTAAGACATGTGACAAATTCCACAGCCATGCAGCCGACGCTATTTAATTTACGCGCAGGTTTACGGTAGCCCTGCGGAAAAAATCATAGGCATGGGCGTGCTTGTGCTAGTATACCTGTAAAAACATGTTAGGTTTCGGTCCACGTGGGAGCAATTTTCAGTTATGATTCGCATCCATGGAAAGCAAAGTTGTTCATGGTGAGGTTGTTTTTCCTCCCACGAAGTCGTGGGAACGTTCTTGGAACGCACCCCTGATAAGACTAGATCCTCCAGATAACTCCAGTGGATGACCTGTGCCAGTGTCGGAGTGTTTTGGCCGTTTCTTCGTATTTTTAGTAACATTTGGTGGCATTTGGTAACATTTGGTGGCATTCAGTAACATTTGGTACACACTGTTATGAGTGGGAAACTCGTGAAAACAAATAATCATGAATGTCAGAAGAACAGCATATGAATCAACTGTTGGATTTTTGGAAAAAGTAAATAAACTTGAATTCTTGATGACAATTTCTCCCATCCCCCCAGCGAGGAGAATCATTACTACCATACGGTCATTGAATACTTAGATTTCCATTGTTTCAGACATGGATAAATGGATAAATGTATTGTACACGGTCCAATATCTTCCCGGCAGGTTGATGGCGAGTACGAGCCCGGAAATGATGAAGATGGTGACGCGGCTCGAAAATACTTGGGGGGGGGCATTCGAGAAAATGATATGATTCATCCATGAAAATGAAAATTTGGGCTGATATTATATGCCTGATAGCGTTATCAGTCATTGTTTTCATGGAGACTCCATTGAAATACTTCGAAATCTGAAAGCGGCATCATTTATTCTCCACCTGAATCCTGAGTGCTTCCCCCCCCCCAAATAGTTTCATATCGGTTACGCGGCTAACAGGATTGCACCTGTTCAGAGAAATAGTCAAGGAGAGTAAAGTGAAGAAACGGAGGTAGCAGTGTGGATAGCTTCCTAGTGATACGATAAGAACGTGAAGGCCAATCGAACATTGCTCGACACGACGCGGTCGCGTCACGGCTCTATAATTTTCTAAGTTTTTACTTCGATTTTGTTATATCTTGACCAGCGGTGGTGCTGTTTTCCTTCTTCCTACTCCAGGTAGATAGATACTCAACTGCTGACCACTGGAGGAGGACGGTATGTGAATGAAGACACACCGCTCTCACTTCTTTTATATCCTACCCTTTATCAATTGGTTATCATCAGTTTCGTTCACGAGAGCCGTGACGCGACCGCGTTGTGTCGTGCAATGTTCGGTTGGCCTTCACGTTCTTATCGTATCACTAGGATCGTATCGTTCTTATCCACACTGCTACCTCCGTCTGAGTTGGTGCTATTTGCATCTGTATCCGCCCCCGCACCCCAACACCCCCGCACCCCCGCACCCCCAACACCCACCCGGTCGATACGTATGTTTAAAATGATGGAGTGAGGTTGAGAAAATCACTCGGTGCATCCAACTAGATATGATGATGATTACATGGCCAACAGGATTGCACCTGTTCAGAGAAATAGTGAAGGAGAGTATGGTGAAGTAACGGAGGTAGCAGTAAGGTTAGCTTTCTAGTGATACACAATGTTTTATCATAGGCCCGCCCACCCGGTGATTTTCTCATCCGCCGTCATCCACGTATTGCATGGATATCGACCGCGTCGGATACACCGAGTGATTTTCTCAACTTCACTCCATCATTTTAAACATACGTATCGACCGGGGGGATGCGGGGGGGATACAGCGAGTGATTTTCTCAGCTTCACCTCACCAAGTTGTTCATAAGTATCGACCGGGTGGGTGTTGGGGGGTGCGGGGGGGGGGGGTACACCGAGTGATTTTTGCATCCCATTTCCAATGCATTCTGTGTGTATCGACCGGGCTGGAGACGTCGGCTCATCCAACTATGACCGGGGCCTTACGTTCTTATAGTGATACGCAATGTTTCATTATCGGCCCGCCCACCCGGCGTTTTTCTTAACCCCCGTCATCCACGTATTGCATGGATATCAACCACGTCGGCAACACCGTGTGATTTTAGGCGGGTCAAGGCAGACCACACCGGGTGTTTCCTGCACCCCATTTTCCATGCTTCCTGTGTGTATCCACCGGGATGCCTACGTCGATTGTAGGTATGGAGCTTCGGGAAGGATGGCTCTCGTAAACAGCATTGATGATAACCATGTGATAAAGGTTAGTGTGTAAAAAAGTGGAGAGCGGTGTGTCTTCATTCACATTGCGTCTTTCTCTATGGGTTAGCAGTTGCGGATCTGCCTGGGCTAAGAAGTAGGAAAACAACAACACCGGTGGTGAAGATATAACAAAATCGGAGTAAAAACTTAGAAGATTATAGAGCTGTGACAAAGATGAGCCATCCTTCCCGATCCTCCATACCTACATTCGGCTACGTCGGCTCAACCAACTCTAACAGAGGTCTGGGAGACTGCCCCGCTGCGCCCGTTACAAAAATACAAACCCGCGTGATTTTCTCTTCTCTGCAGTCCTCTCCTTTCCTTGCTTCTCAACTTCCTCATCTGAAAAAACCGATTGAACTAATGCGTTGTGAACGTCAGTTTCCTATGATAAGTCATACTTCTGTCTTTCTTCATCATGGGTGCCATGCGATTTCCTCCCCCACATATGGAGCATCGGCTTCGTCCTATATCCCACTTCTCGGGTCGATCTTCAAGGCTTTGTCGGAATAAGCCACCGGATGAGCGAGCCATGGTTAGTAAGTAAAGCACACTACCTTGCCCGTTGTTTGAGAGAAACGCTATATTTCTTATCATTCATTCTTGTAAACAATCCAAAAAGCTCGTAATTTCCATCGACCCGCCGTGATCTTTGGAGCAATTGTGGTGCGCGCGCAGCGCCCACATGATTTGGTAATGGATTGCCTCTTCACGCACCCCTCATTCCAGAATCTCGGTGCGGAAGAAAGCTTGGAACTTGGTATTTTTCACAAAAATATAGCAGTAAAGGCCCATTTCTTTGCCCCTGCTCTAAAAGGAATTCGAGCGCAAAGCGTCGGGGAAAGTGTGTGGGACCCAACTAGGAGTGCGCAGAGTGCCGGAGATAGTGCGGGGCAATTCTGAAGGGAGTCGTCGCAAAATTAAAATGAAGTTTTCTACCTTTTTTTCTTTGGTACAGAAGGGTTCCTGGTACTCTTTCGGAATAGACGACCCACTAGAGAAATTTCATGAGAAATGTTTGCCCCTCTAGAGCTATCAATTGATTTATCTTTTTCCAAACACACTGAACTGTTTGATGTGATCGACCAGGCGGTCGGTCAATCCCAAAAAATTTCGAATTTCATTGTGTTCTTTAGTGGGTCGTCTAATCCGAAAGAGCACCGGGTTCTTGTTTGGCAGAGTAGTATTAGTGAGAATCTCGTTTAGAGAAGCTCTACTTTATACTTTCGATTTGGCAATGGAATGTGTAAGTTTAGAAGAAGCACTGAAAATTAGTGAAATCATTCGTACTCTGAGAGAGTCCCCCGCGATCGTTCACGGATAGAATCCCTTCGGTTTCTGGTAGAGGTCGAAAGCAAGGGTGTGCATTTTCCGTTTACCGGTTTACCGATTTTTCCGGATTTACCGGTGTTTTTTCAGTAACTTTTGAATTTCCGATTTACCGAGTTTTTCTCGAAATTTACCGAAATTTTACCGAAAAAAAATTGCGTGTTTTTTTTAGCCTAATCAGCCTACTTTTTACTCGTATATATTTCACGAGTTCGCTACTGCTAAGGCAAGCATTTGGCGCGATATCCGCCTTCATTCTCCTTTTTTACTCTTTTTTTTTTGCCCTTTGACTTACTTTTTGAATGTTCAAGCGATCTCTTCACTTTTTGTGTCACGTTCTTTTTCTTATCGAGATATTAGTCCGAGAAATACATATTTTGTTCAAAAATGTCAACAGATTTGCAAGGCAGCAGAGTCCTGAAGCAGATATTTCAGGAACTGGAAGAATTCTATTCGAAGCCCCCGTCACAACACTGGATCCACTGCAGTTTTGGAACGACCATTGTGAAATCATCGCACCCTCACCTTTTTTCACTGACCAATAAAAACCTTTGCGCGCCTCCTGGAGTTGAGGCGGGAAAGATGTTTTCCTCAGCTGGCCTGATTTTGGGTGGCTATAGAAAGGCCTTGACGACAGAAAATTTTGAATTGTCGCTTTTTCTCAGAATCAACGTCCCGCTGATCAGGTTCAGCCGTTAAGCTCAGTTTATGATGTAAAACTCACTCATTATTTCCACTAATGAAATTATACATAAACATCATCGGTCTTTTCGTATGGGATAGGCATCAAAAAGCCTAAGTCAGATTTTTTTCCGAATTTTCCGTTTCTACCGTATTTACCGGGAAAAAAATCCGTTAAAAAGTTTCGGTTAAAAAAAATATCGAAAACAATTTTCCGCGCACGCCTGGTCGAAAGGACACTAACATGGGGCTATCGTGGAACGAGACTCTGTTAGTCTCAAACCGAGAGCGTGCCGCGTTCGTTCATCGATGCTCCCACCATGCTTCATATCGGAACCGCAAGGAATCGAGCCTGGGACTATCACGAAACGATTACGAATTTCCACCAGTTCTAAAGGTGTATGGCGACTATACATTAATGTATTCGGGGTGTTACATCGCGGAGTAGCGATGAACTGAGCCCGGAACTATTGCGGGACGACCGCGAGATTCTGCCAGCCTCGATCCTTAAAGGCACTATTCGCGATAAAAATCGCTCTTCTGTTTTTTGCCTATCTTGAAACCGGTCTCATTCTGATTCCAATGATGCTCCTGGAATCGTACAAGACCTTCTGGGAATGGAGTTATGGTCCATCAAAAATTGAGCTAGGGAAAATGGTGGACGAGTTGTCCGAGGCCTGTAACTTCCGTCTTTTGCAGCCAATGTATGCGAGCTGACCTAAGTAAAGAGAGAAGTTGGGAATGAAGGGAAGAACGGGGCTTTTGAACGGAAACCATCGCTCAACTCACAATATCGAGTGTTCCTTTGTTCACTTCGAGGGGCGGAAAGGGGCGGGGCTTGTCCACAATGGCGGGGTTTTCCCACTTTTCTAAGCCGTTTTGCGGCTCCTGGGTAGCTTTTCTTCCCGTTTTTTCGACGCTGTTCTGCTTCTGAGAGCCACGAGAAGCGCTTGTCATGAAAAATTCGAGGATGGAGTTTATCGCGAACCGTGCCTTTAATCGTACCGTGTACTATCACCCATGCCCTCTCGGTGTTTGTGTTTCACCCGAAAGGATGTTGTCTGTCAGATCAACACGAAGTTATAAGGTATTGTCCGTGCCGTATTTCGCGCTGCTTCATGAACCTGCACATCATGAGAGCGCGGGACCGGGGAGAAATAAATCTCGGCATCATCGCGGATCGCAAGTGCACCACGATACTAGCGCGGTTAACTTGGTAACGATCGCGGTACCATCGCGGTACAAACACGAAAATGTCAACGAATGTGTCGATCGGGTAACTATCGCGGAACGGATGCGTATCGCGGAGGAGACGAGCCCGGTACCATCGCGGATCGCGGAAGCACCACGGTTTTAGCGCAAATTATTCTCTCAGAGTAGTTGATTTGATTGCGCACTTGTTTATTGAACAGCGAAAAATTAGATGTAGCATTGAGAAACCGGATTACGCCCGTCTTTTCTCAAACCATGCGAAAGCTCACAGCTTAAATTTGCAAAGTTTGGGTTTTTGAAAATTGCGTTCTGGCTTACACCCCAAATACCGTATTTCCTGTCATTGAACACGTCCCTCTAATTGAACCCCCCTTTCGGTGGAGGTTGAAAAATAGAACACCCCCCCCCCCTCTATTACACCCTTCAGCTGAGAAGTCATTGGGGATTTTTAACTGGGATCCACTTTGTGTCTTACACTATTTGCTTGATGCACATGTGTTTGCCAATCCTTCACTTAACTACATATATACTTCGCGCAGAACGTGAGAAGTGGCCCTTTACAAAGGGCAGAGTGGTCAGAGGCACAGGCGAAAAGAAGTTCACCAAGGGCGGCAAACCAAAAGCTGTACCTGAATTTGGTTGCGATTGCATGGGAGCAACTTTCAACCAAACTTGTTGTTCGTTCCTTCAAGGCCTGCGGGATTACAAATGCCGCAGTTGGCTCCGAAGACGACGTCTTTCACTTTTTCGAAGCTGGCGGACGGCGGACCCATTCCTACCGGAAGTGAACTGCTACATGCTTTTCGATATCTCGACACCCAAAACCTTGTCGACATTTTTAAAGATATTGATCTTGAGGAAAGCTTAAAGGCAGTGTTCACGATAATCCTCGATATTGAGATTAATCTCTAAATCGATTAATTAGCCCTCGGGCAAAACTAAAATGAAGTCGAAATCGAGAAGAACAAACCAGACGTACACGAAATCCTTTACTCTCACCCCGCCTCTTTACTCTCACAGGAAGTGTTTGTTGTGACAACGAAATTTTTGTGGACCCGTCTTTTCCAATTTCCTACTCTCTGTTGCTCCGTTCTTTCCTTCGGACCTTAAGTAATACTGATTTGCATAAAATATTCTTCTATCTTCGGTTGATCACATTTTTCACAGGTGACAACCACCGTGAACATGTTCATCCAATCGAACAACTAGTCCAGGCCGGAGAATAATGTCACTGAAATAACTCAGACGTTTGCCGTTGTCTACAGGACGTCGTTCCGCCCAGAATGAGTCACCGCTTGCGAACAAGCAGCTCTACTCGGGGCCGTCCCGGTGGGCTGTTGAGCAGGGGGCGATGGGCTGTTAAACCGCCCATCGACCAGCAATCCCGCCGACTGCTACAAATCGAGGCAGAGCGAGTTGTTGTCCACAGGACCACAACTCGGGATGCCTACGGCTGTGCAGGTCGACGGGCAGTTCTACAGAACGTTGTTTCTTAATCGCTACGGACTTGAAACGATCGATGTTGTTCACCGCTGATTCTTCCATGTACAACATGCCACCAATTCGCTTTCCTACCTCTTTTTTTGTTTCTTTTTTCCTCAATCCCATTTTTTTCTTCAAAGCAATCGTTCGTGTAGCAACTCTATACTGACACATTGGGCATTGCTGCACATTTTTTTCTTCTAAGTATATTTTGAACCGTATCGTTTTCTATTTCCAGAATTCACATACAGCAGCTATAGAAAAGTTACCAAATGAACATATTAAGTAAGCGTGGGGGAGTCCAGGAGAGAAAGAAAGTGAAGAAGAAGAAATTGGAGAATGTTGACCATTGGAAAGTTAGCGGTGAGCGATATCGATCGTTTTCAACCCGTAAGGGAGCCACCCCGCACGCACGATACGCGCGCTCTCAGTTGCAATGCGGCTTCCCCACATACAGAGATTGACTAAGCCAAGCATGTTAAGAGGATTTAGCCTTATGCTTTTTTTTCGCCTTCCTGCCTTTTTTCGCGTACACATTTTGCGATATTTTGGAAAAAAGCAGGAGACCCATTGCTAGATGCTCAATAATTTCTGTCTTTTTCAATTTCAGGCCATTCGCTCGGTTTTGGCGTAATCATTTCACTTCATTCGTCTCCAGACAAATTTTTATCCTTCCTCACATTTCTGATTGCCTGCTGGGCACTGTACCGTCGAGCCTGTGAGGACTAAGCCGGGCGGCGCTGAGTTGATTTCGCCAGCTTACTGCTCGTATTCCCGTGGATGCGAGGGTTAAGAAGTCGAAATATATTAGGAATGTGGGTAGCAGGCCAGCAGAATCGCTTCAGTGGCGGGGACCAGGGGCGTGCGTAAATGAAATTTAAAAGTTCGTAAATCGTAAAACGTAATTACGACAAAACCACCGTAAATCGTAAACCGTAAATCGTAAACCGTAAGTCGTAAATCGTAAACAACAAATAATAAGTATAACCACTAAAATATCACTACTATGGTGGAACAAGAGAAATAACCTACTGTCCACCGTTTCACGTACTTAGTACATACATATTAGGTTGCGTTCAGCATTTTTCAGCTAACCACGTTTAACGGGTATGGTATACTTTGCCGCTGTCATCAGCGACAGGAATTAGATCTAGCACAAATCGCGGCGGGACCCACATTGGAGCAGCGGCATCGATTGTCGTTTAACAGTTATCACGCGTGAGCCGCAGCGACGTGTCGCGGAGGGCTGACATACGGGAAATGTGCCGAAGCCTGTCGCTGCCGCTGTTGTTGTTCAACGCACTGCGAATGCGACAGATTTAAAGGGCGGGAGCTCCGCGACAGGAGGTCGCTGTCGTTGTGCAGAGAAATGCGACCGTGTCTCGTAAAAGTATACCATACCCCTAATGGCACCGTCTTACCAGTATTTCTCTGCTTTCCCTTATCGCTCATTCAACAAATTTTTCCCAGATCTTGAGAAACCCGCCTGTCCGATTCAGCTGTCCGCGTATCTGCTGGTCAACAAGGTTTTAATTATACTCGTAATGCCTCTCCCGAAAGGCTAATGCCATTGTAAGCGTAAAACGAGCCAAATCGATCGTTTTTGAGCGATTTTAAACGGCGGAATTTGAAAACTTCTCCCATTTGCTTGCGAACGGCAACACCGATTACACAGTCGGTAAGAAGTGCACTGATATATGCTTTGAGTTCACTACTGAAGGTTGGCTCAAACTCGGTGTACGTACGTTAAAAATATGGCACCGAGCTTGCGCCGACCTTTAATAGGGATCGCAGAGTATCAGTCCGATCCGTAGCAACTCTATCTGGAGCACAGAATTGGTCACTCAGCCCAAGTTAATTTTCTCTATATCCACTAAATCACTTGCAAAATCGTAGCTTTATGGTGACGATACTGAAGGTTGCTAAAGGCAACGTAATCACAGAAAACGCTTTCTAGTTTTTGCCGCTTTGTGCATTTTTGTCCCCATAAATGAGAAATATAGCCAAAGCGCCCAATCAAACGCTCGCATTTGTGAGGGATAAAAATTTCAATAAAAAGGGGCGAAGCTGAGCGTTTAGACTCGCGCTCACGCCTTTTCTGAGGATCCGTGTGCTGCGGACGAAGAGAAACTGGAGGAAACGATTTTTAGTTTCAAACTTTGGAGTAAAAAACGAACGCTCCTCTTGTTGATTTTGTGAACTCTGAGTAGGCGTAATCTACTCAAAAGGCGGGACAGGAGCACTATTTGAAGCGAATTTCAGATCGACTAGACTGCCTCGTTCGATGTTTCGTCGCCAATCTAGTAATAGAATTCAGGACAGTTGATCTTTATAAAAACGCGAAAACGAAGTTCCTCGTGAAGACGGGCGACGTGCGACTAGTGAGACGTGCGCGGCGCGCAACGCGGATCTGTTATCCAGCTCCTCCAACTCCGACCGTGTGTCCCGCGTTATAATGATAGAATCACATCAAAAAATGATAACGGGATCGTGCTGCAGTCACACGCCTGGGTTGCTCCCATCTCCTGACCAAAAACATTAGTATACGCAAAGTAGGATTAGAGCAAGTCAATTGGACTTATCTTGCGATTAACTTCCATTGCATGTATTTTTATTTACGAAAAATTACGATTTACGGTCCAAAATGTCGTAAATCGTTGACCGTAATCACGAGACCAAAAAACACCGTAAATCATAAACCGTAATTACGCACACCCCTGGCGGGGACAATCTGATTCAAGCCGGCGGTCGCGCCGCGCTGCGCCCGCTTCAACTAAGCGCAGGCTTGATGGTACACAATATATGGCAGCGTAAAAGGGCGGTGTTGCAGATGGCTATCTGGGGTGCGGTTGCGCATTTCCACTTAACGTACTGTAATCATGGTTCGCTTTGTTCTAGGTTTGTCATCAATCGATAAAGAACACCTGATATTTTTTGTCATGTTTTCCTGAGTTTTTTTTTTACTTTTTCTGTGTTACTCCTAATTGTATCTTCAGTGAGGACTCTAAATGTATTGATGTCGTGTTTTGGCTTGAAACTTACCATTCTCGAAATTTCTGGTGCTTCTTCCGTCTAAATTCGATAAAAATTGATGTTTAGCCGTCGTCTTTGGCGGGATATCCGCAAACATTGAACCGAACCAGCCACGGCCACAGTTTTCTCAGAGGAAATACGCAGCCGCACCATCATTTTTCTGTTGCCGTAGACTGTATATCCTCTATTTCAGAAAAATATTCCCTTCCGTTTACCGCGCGCGTCTGCGCGTGTGTGCCGTGTCTCCCTCTCCCCCACATTCTGCTCTCTCTCCTCGCCCCGCACAAGCGCGCGTAAGAATGTAGTGAACTCTGGATCAAAAAAGAGCATTTTCATCGCAGCGAGGGGCAGTTGGCCATCGCCCTTGGCCACGCCCATTTTTCCACGCCGCAACGGATCTCCTGATTTTGGAAGGGGGAGGAAAACACCGGTTTGGTGCCCAAATTCCGCGGCGGCTCGGAAATATGGGCGTTACCAAGCGCGGTGGTCAAGTGACCCCCCCCCTAACTGCGATAGCACCGCTTCCTTAATAAGTTGTATAAAACGACGACGACTAAACAGTAGAGTGCTATCCGCGTAATGACGACATTATTGAATTGGTGCATTTTTTTGTGAAAAATTTGGTCAAAAAAGTCCATTATCTCCATTGCGGTTGAATAAGAGACGAAACCGGTGAAATCGAGCCTCGTTATCAAGTTTCGAGAGGAGGGACACCCCCGTTCAAGGGGTGATGTAAATAGGCGGCTGATGCTCCTTTGGGATGGTAATCATAGATGTGCGTAATAGAAATTTTGCAATTCGTTAGTCGTTAGTCGTTGGGGGTGTGTATACAAGTCTGTTGGTACCTGCTCGTTGGTGCCCCTGCTTCTACTGAACCCAGCAGACGTTTGAGTGTACACAGGGAACGTTCAAGCGATATAGCGTGCACAACTATATCGCGAAAGTATCCCGCACATTGCATAAAGGTGTCGCCGTCCGGCACACCAAGGCCTCTGGTCCATAACACCTTAGGATCCGTACCTAGGGAGTTCATGGAGTCTTTGGTCACAAGCCACAGTTAGTCGTTAAAAATCTAGCCTTTGAAAATAAGCACAGTTGAGGCACAAAGAAGCTCTTGACAGTTAAAAAAAGTAGGAACGCATGGAGAGATGTATGTTTTCCAAAACACTCATGGCCAAAACACACAGAACATTCTTCGTCACAGAACCCAGAATCAACATATGCATCACAAAAAATATGAATGAAAACCTAATACTCGAAAGCGTGTCTTTATCGATTTTGTTCTTTTTTTTTTCGGTGAGAAAACAAGCAACATGGAAAACCGAGGAAATCTCAAACTCTTCGAATTTTTCGGTACAGAATTCACCGTTCAGCGCTATGCAGTGCGTTGCAAAATTATACGACATACCCCAATTTCCACGGTTCCAAACTTCGCGTCAATTATGGGGCCAAACGGTAAGCGCCAATCGATGCAGCACCCTCGAAAACCCCTGGTTTCGAATCTTCATGGGATTAGAGCCACTGGCAGGAAACTGGCAACGGAATTTGTCAAAAATGGCCGTTGCAAAATTATACGACATAGCTGACGTTCTCGCAGAAATTTCTATTCTTTGCCATCTGTATCAGTTCGTTCATGGTAAGAACTACTAGAAACATCGAGTTATCAGTCTTCAAAAATGTCTTGGCGATGAACTACTTCGAAAACTCTGTTTGGTATGTTTCAACCCAGCTTTTTGTGATCGCCCCTTACAATCTGCGCCCATTCGCTCATAACGGCTAGCTTCAGCGGAGCCACACGCTCGTATTATCTGTTCCGGATGTAGATTCAACGCCCAAGAATACCTCACACATTTTCCACAGGGTTGAGGTCCTGCGAACCGGCCGACCATTCTAGCAAATTGGCAGGATCGGCCTACAACCAAGCCTGCGTTGTCCTACTGACAAGAAGTGAAGGCGGAAACGGACCAGAAAGAATCGGGGATGATTTTCCGGCACACTCTGATAATCTGTGGAGTTCATAGGCCATGTCGCAAAAAGCTGGTCCAGCTTAAAACACTGCCTGGATCCGCGTCAATGCACTATTCTTTCTCCTCCAAAGTTCCTACACAAGGATAAGTTCGTCTCCTTGTGCGGATCCTTCGAGATCCTTTTTTATCGGTCGAGAGCAAGAGCAATCCGAACGAGCTTGATCAATTCTATTACTTTTATTTATTTTTGACTAAGCATTCCAAGCATTGGAGAGATCTACAAAAGGACCCGAATGTATCATTGAGTAGGAATTTTGGAGGAGAAAGAATAATGCATGGACACGGATCCAGGTGGGGTTTCAAGCTGGACAGGCTAATAGCGACATGACATTTGAACCCCACAGAATATCAGAATGTGACGAAAAATCATTTCCAGTTCTTTCTAGTCCGTTTCCGCCTTCCCTTCTTGTCAGTAGGACAACGCAGGCTTGGTTTCAGGCCGATCCTGCCAATTTGCTAGAATGGCCCGCCGGTTTGCAGGACTTAAACCCTGTGGAAACCGTGTGAGGTATCCTTGAGCGTCGAATCTACATCCAGAACAGACAATACGAGCTTGTGCCTCCGCTTGAACTGGCCGTTCTAACCGAAAGGGCGCAGATTGAAAGGGGCGTTCACAGAAAGCTGGGTTGAAACATACCAAAGAGAATTTTCAAAGTGGTTCAGCGTCAAGGCATTTCTGAAGACTGTTATCTTGATGGCTCTGATGATTCCTATCGCGAACGAGATGATAGAGAGGGTCTAGAATCGAAATTTCTGCGAGAACGATAGCTATGTCGTATAATTTTGCAACGGCCATTTTTGACAATTTCGCTTGCCAGTTTCCTGCTAGTGGCTATAATTTCATGAAGATTCGTACCCAGGGGTTTTCAAGGGTGCTGCATCGATTGGCGTTTACCATTAGTCTCCTTAATTGGCGCGAAGTTTGGAACCGCGGAAATTGGGGTATGCCGTATAATTTTGCAACGCACTGTATGATGTTACATGTATGAGGTCTACGCAGAGGGGACAACACGAAGAACTGCACCGACTTTGCACGAATTGCCCTTGGCTCAGCGTCGCGAGCCAAGCGCGCGTGGTTGGGAGCTTGTTTTCGTAATGGGGGAAAGGTCGGAAGAAATTAGCACCCAAATGAAAATTTTCATTTTTCACAGTGCACCGACTGACAACACATTTATCTACGACTTGACGTCCACGTTGAAGACAGTGGCACGGTGAGCGACTGAATCTGGTCGGCCGGAACAGAAGGGAGCGCAGCCTGGACGTCAGTCGCGTCTGCTGGTGCTGGAGCCCACTGAATCAGAAGCTTATCCTCTTTTGGTGCACCTCCCGTACTAGTAATTTCGAGCGGAGCGGAGCCAGCTGGATCGACGAAACCGAATACGGGCTTAAGACGATAGTCGTTGTTGTTGGAGCACATCACTTTGAAGATCACTTTGGCCTTCCCAGCGTTAGCCAGTGTGTGAGCCGAATTTCCGCCGGCTGCCGGAACCGATGCTGCAGGCGGGTCGATGGTCAGAGACATAACTGAAGTTGACATAGCTCAAAATTTTATCCACTGAGGGGTCCCATCATCACTACATAGAAATCCCATATCTCGAATTATTAAGTGCTCAGGGCTAATATTAGCTTATCGTGGTGTAAAAGCAATAAGTACTGCCCTCTGGAAAAAAATCTCAGCTGGAGCCGGTCAGCGTCGGAACTGGTTCAGTGAGCTTACCACAAAGTCGTGCGAACGGCACGAAGTCGCATAAATCCTGCGCCCTACATTGGGCGACGTTCGGTTGTGGTCATAATGTGAGGGTTCCAGAACTGCTAAGCAGTGTCAGTAAAAAATAATAAAGACTGAAGGCTATGGTTATTTTGTATCATCCACCTCGAACAACCAACGGGGGACTATGCATCAATCCTGATGTAATCCATGGGTTGAAGCGCGATATGAACGTTATTGGTTTTCTAACAAATTTTGAGATTGCTTACAAAAATATTTTTCATTTCGTTAGACGTTAGTCGTTACTCATAACACCCAAAAAGCCCGTTAGTTGTTAAATTCGTTAGTCGTTAGTCGTAATTACGCACATCCCTGATGGTAATGTCAGGTCTAAGGAATTTTGATAGGATGTGATCGCGAAATCGAGGATGGAGACAATCCTCCGATGGGATGTCTACAGCAACAGCTTTTCCGCGGACTGGCTGACTACAGCACCATGGAGGGGGCGACGGGCAGTTCTAGAGGGGCTATCCCCGCTCTTTTTGGGTGTCTACAGGAAGCATTGCGTGAGGTGACATCTCATATGTGTTCTGTACACAACGGAGAACGTCTGAGAAGACGTTTTAGTGCGTTTCAAGCCGTTTCTTGGTAAATTTTGTGACACTTGGTGGCCAACGTACTCTTTCGAGTGGAAAACTCTGGAACGAAATCATCGTGAAAACTGCTTTTAAAGGCAGCGTACACGCTCGTCAACGTTATTCAGATAACTACGGAATTAGAATAGTATGGCACCGAACACAACGCCCACGGATTTTGAAGTGTCAAAAACGACCCGCTATGACGCTACACGAGTGAGAAGTTGGCCCCGCCCCTGTATCTGCCCGCCCCTTGTATTTGCGTCCTTCAAAACAGAGGTGAGGAGCGATTTCCACCGTCAGTGACGATTGTGGGCGGTAGAATAGGTACAATAGGTAAGCCACAAACGTCGCCGACGGTGGGAATGGCCCAGCATCCCTGTTTTGGTGGAAGACGCGAATACAGGGGCGGGCAAATACAGGGGCGTGACCAACTTCTCACTTGTGTAGCGTCATTGTGGGCCGTTTCTGACGCTTCAAAATCCGTGAACATTGTTTTCGGTGCCATACCATTCTAGTTCCGTAGTTGCCTCAATTACGTTTACGAGCGTGTATGCTGCCTTTAAACAATAACTGTATGGATGATGATCTCCTGGAGTTTGCCGAGTAGTTCATTATTGTCCCAGTTTGGTTTACCTAATCAACTTCGTTTGACCATATTGACTCTTGAATTCTCAGTTGAAAATTAAAGCCTCTTCCTCTATTTGAGCCCTTCCCTCTAATTTAACCCCCCTTCCGGCGGTGGTTGAAAAGTATGGTTTCCGTTTTCGATGTCTGATTCATGGACCAAGCGGGTGGCCGTGCGATGTTGGAGGCCTCACTGGAGAATGGGGTTTCGATATGCGTGGGGTGATCTACCGTCTTAGCCCCTTCCATTCATCAGACTAAAATTATCACACAAACTCTACACCCGGGTGTTCATTTACAGGAAGTATGGTACTCAGAAGCAGAGAGTCTCTCGAACTTTGCTTAATTTTTTATCGTTATACACATGTTTGCTGCTCTGAGATTATTTGCATCGCTATGGCATCATAATAACCCACATTTGACCGGGCTGGCCACATGTGGGTTATCACGATGCCACATGTGGGCTATTTCGATGCCACATGAAAGTTATTCCAATGTCACATGTGGGTTATGTCGATGCTACATGGGGGGGGGGTATTCCGATGGTTCCCACCACGGTCTCACTGTGGGATCCCCCCCCCTCCCTCAACTGCCGAAAATTAATCTTCGGCTTCTGAGTGATCCTTCAAAGGTTGCTTGAAGTAACCTTCCTGAGGTGCGTTCCAAGAACATTCCCATTGCAAAACGCGTCCATGGAAACGTAGCCACGACCAACTAGGATCAATTTTCAGTCATAATTCGCATCCATGGAAAGCATATTTGTAAATGAGGAGGTTGTTTGTCCTCCCACGGCGTCGCGGGAACGTTCTTGGAATGCACCCCAGGATCGGCCTCGAAGCGCCGAGAAGGCATTCGGTGAGACGGAGCGTCTTTTATACCCTTCGGTTTGTCTACCCTGACTCTGAGAGTCCCCCGCGATCGTTCACGGATAGGATCCCCTCGGTTTCTGGTAGGGGCCGAGAGGATACTAGCATGGGGCTATCGCAGAACGATCGCGAGAATCTGCCAGTCTCAAACCGAGAGCGTACCGCGTTCGTTCATCGATGCTCTATAGCGTAACCGCGAGGAATCGTGCCTGGGCCTATCACGGAACGATCGCGAGATTCTACCAGCTTCAACCTGAGGGCAAATCGAGTCTATAAATTGATATATTCGGGTTGTTACATCGCGGAACCGCGACGAACCGAGCCCGGAACTATCGCGGGACGGTCGCGAGATCCTGCCACCCTGCACCCCTGATCGTACCGCATTCATGCCCTCTCGATGTTTCATCCGAGAGAGTGTTGCCTATCAGGTCAGCACGAAGCTATAAGCTATTGCCCTTGCCGTATTCGGTGCTGCTTTACAAATCTGCACATCATGAGAACGCGGAACCAGTGGGAAACGATCGCGGTACCGTCGCGGTACGAGAACGAGAATGGCAACGGATGAGTCAATTGGGTAACTATCGCGGAATGAACGCGGATCGCGGGACTAGGGGGAGACGAACACGGTACTATAGCGGATCACGGGAGCATCACGGTACTAGCGCGAAAATTTCTCTTAGAGGAGCATGATACTGATACCAGAAAAGAACTCAATTCTCAACAAGTTCAGGATTGCTCACATCGAAGCCATAGCGATGCTATTCCGCGCAGGAGCTGCGTTTGAATGCCATAGCGATTCTATATCGCGCAAAAACTGCATTTCAATGCCATAGCGATGCAATAGCCATGCAAAAATTCTCAGAGTACCGAATGATTAATGAATCGCACTCGTCAAAAATGCTCATAGTCTGTAAGACGCGCATGAGCTGGTTTTTCAATGCTACAGTCAATTTTTGCAGTTCAGTAAACAAGTGCACACCAAGATGAATCAATTCGATCAATTTTTTGCGTTTGTTCCAGGTTTATTCCCATGCCAAATCGAAAGCATAAAGTACTTCACTTCTTTCAACGAGATTCTCACAATTACTACAAAGTCAAATCACAACCCTTTTGTAGCGGAGCAAAGCAGAAATTTCCACCATGTAATTAAGTTGGCAACTAAGTAATTGCCAATTTTTTTATGAAGAAAAGAAAATATTTTCATGGAACGAAATATCTTCATTCTTTAATGTAGAGCCCATTTTGAGCAATGACCTTTCGTCATCTTTCAGGCAGCATCATAATTCCACGTTCATGAAACTTCTGGTTTTCATCAGCGGAGTTTTGCAAAGATCGAAATAAAAAGTAATCATATGGTGCAAGGTGAGGACTATATGGTGGATGTGGCAAAACAACCCAACCAAGCGACGAATTAACAAATCGAAAAGGTTTAGTACAATACCCGCGCTAAGTTTTGTAAAAAAGGGAGCATTTGCATAACTTGGTAGAAAAGCGTCCGATGCATGTAACTTTTTTGAACGAAGACGTTTTTGGATTGTGAAAACGCTATCATATTAACAGCTCGAAGTCCTACACAATAGCATGCTTTGTAGACCGAACTTCCCTAAACTAGCTTTGTTTTTGAGTGAAATCGTTTCTGCGGTCCTTTCACAAAATTGTCGCGCGCGGCAAAGTGCGTCGAACCTTCAAGTAGTAATTGTAGAAGTAATAGAAGAGCAGTCTCTATTTTTTCTTCGTTCTTTTTGGTGATAAAAACCAGAAGTTTTGTAAACGTGGAATTATGATGCTGCCTGGAAGATGGGAAAAGGTCATTGCTCAAAATGGGCAATATGTACATTACAGAATAAAGTGATTTCGTTCCATGAGAAAAAAATTGTATTTTATTTTCTAGAAAAATCCGCAATTACTCAGTTGCCAACCCAGTATTTGATTTTTGTCGCAGCTCAAAACGCATCGAACTCAGCGTTTTCCAAGCTAGGCCTGCTTGTAGCGGCGTTCCACAAAAGCAGTTTTCTTCCCAATTTATTCAATATATACAGGATGGGCTACTAAGTAATGGTGCTTCTCTGAAAAAAAGTCACATTATCTAGCAGGCTTTGCGGGAATAAATCAAAATTATCACTCATTACGACCTCCAAATGAGTTGCTCACAGTGCCGTCCGATTCGAGATATGCCTCCAGACGTGGGATCGCAGAATTGATGGTTAGCTGCAAGTCGGAAACATTCGAATCGCTTCAGTTTTATCGAGTTCTCCCCTAGCATCGTTCGCATTTGTGATTTCCCGAGTCTTTAGCTTTTCTTCCATCACTCCAACACCAAAAAGTCGAATGGATCAAGGTTCATAGAGTTGGGAGGGTAGTGACTATTGTCGAAATATCTGTCGAAATTCTGCTGTAAATTTAGTGGATTCTAACCAGCAGAATGAAATTCATCCCAGAAAAAAACAGCATTTTCGGAAACAGCGCCTTTGTAGATACTCTCCTCTTTCAGGAATTGTACTGAATCTGGCAACTGCCAGTCGTTGTGGTAGTTGCGAGTCCTCTCCGCATAGAAAGTCTTTGTATGAGCCGCAACGCGGCTGAGGTGCAGCACATCTTCCGAACCTGCTGATTGTGTTGTTCACGTCCTACAATAGCCTGGAAGTGAACGTACTCGGACGATTCTCGGCCCCTAGCCGCCTTGCAGTTCGGCTCATTTTCCCAGTCTGCAGGTCCGCTTCTGTTATTGTCCGGGTCATCGATGTTTGTTGTAACTTTCGCACGATTCACCACATAGAAACTCGCTCCTAGAAACTGCCGATGGGCCGCGAAAGTACAGCCTTTGCACGATTGTCCCCTTGTGGTGGAGCGCACACAAAACAATCCCCTGGCTCTGATGTACTCGGGGGATCGTCCCCAACCCGACGGCCGTGGCCACGTCATTAGGGACTAAGCACAACCTTGATTGGCCGCAGACATGCATCCTCTAGCCCCGCCCCTTTGGGAGGGACTTGGTAGGGTATTCGTCCCTCACTTGCTGGATGTGTTCAATCGATTGCGGGGGAGCGACCCCAAACCTACGAGCTCACTCAAATGCCCATTGAACACAGGGGACCATCCCCAAACTGACACGTGGAGCAATCATGAGGATCGCCGAAACATCGATTGCAATTCTTCATTTCTTCTTTTAATGGTCGCTCATGTTTGTTTTTGTTTAGAAATTGAGAACTTTTGAACTTCTTGCTTGTCCATTTTGTACTTTTGAAGTTTTAGTGGAATTCGCGCAGAGCTTGTCGTCTGATAGGAAATTTAGCTTATTCTTTCAATCAGTATTTTTTAGGGAAACCATTGATGGCCAAAAAGCAAACAGTGGCAACCAATTTCTGCAGTATTAATCTACAGCACAAAAGGACTGAGACAATTTATCAGGTAATATTTTGAATTTTTTCCATTCATGTTGCACTGGGGCGCTCTCGTAGCAATGATCTACAGCAGCACCATATCTTCGCGGTAAATCCGCGGCAAAATCGCGGCACACTTCTTCTCATAATTGTTTTCGTTTTCCGGTAGTTTTTCGGCAGCCACTGGGTAGTTCTACGGTGATTTCGCGTTATATTCGCAGAAGTTCCCAACATAGGGATAGTTTTGCGTCAATTTCTCGGTAAAATTCTGGTTCGCGATAAATTCTCGGTAGCTTCCAGACAATTTCTTCTAGAGCAGGGCTCCATGAGGAGCCTGCAAGAATTATTGGAGGAGAAGTAGTGCTTCTAAAAGAGTGTGCTAGAGGTCTTAGAAGGTTGGAGGACTTCAGAAGGAGCGTAAAATAGGTCTCATAAAGATACCAGGTCTTCAGAAGCAGCCAAATAAAAAGCTGTTCGATCGATTCCGTGGACATAGAAATGGTATGGGGGGGGGCTAGCAGCGAGGTTCACGGCAAATGAAAAGCTACCGCTGCTTATAGTCTGTGCCAATGATACAGTTCGCCCATGCAGTCAGCCTGCATGATGAGCGGTGGGAGCGAAGACATTTTTTCGGACGTGTAAATCGATTAGAGGAAATATTAGACAGATAGAGAATAAAACCCCAGTTAGCTGTTTGCAGCCGTGGGAAGGCTCTTGCGAAAAATGCCTTTACGACGGTCGCTTAACACCTACACCGACCGCGTGGGCAGACGGACTCATTCGAACTAACGGTACATTTTTCATGCTGCGTTGTGCTTAAAAGCACGATGAATTCCGATTCTGAGTTTCCCACTCGAATAAAAGGGCTGGCTGACAAGTGTGGCAGGAACCACGAAGAAACGACGAAAAACTCATTAAAACGCCTCACTTTAGTGAAAGAATTGTCTGGCATGGACTAGTTGTCCGGTAGGATGAATGAGTTCTCGGCGGTCGCGACCTCTGAATGAGGGTGAAGGACTATATTATGCAAAAAAGCATTAGGTAGGGTCCAAAAGTTAGAATGGAGCAACAGAGTTGTGAAGTTATTGAAAGAACTCCTTCGTCCCCACAAGCAGTTCCTTTTAAAGGCAATGTTCACGATGATTTTCGTGCCTGAGTATTTGAAATAAAACAATGCGTTGGCCTCCAAGTGTTACCAAAATTACGAAGAAACGGCGAGAAACGCACTAAAACGTCGTATTTCAGTGACATTATTCTCTGGCCTGGACTAGTTGTCCGATTGGATGAACATGTTCATGGTGGTTGTCACCGATGGAAAATTGGGTCAATCGAAAATAGAAGATGCACAGCAGGATCAGTTAGGGCCCTAAGGAAAGAACGGAGCAAGAGTAGAGAAATGCAAAGGAAGCGTCCACAAAAGATTTCATTGTCACAGCAAGCACTTCCTGTGATACTTAAGAGACGGAGTGATACTTAAGCATTCCGTGTACTTCTGGTGCGTTTTTCTCAATTTCTACGCCATTTTAGTTCTGCCGGGGAGCCGCTTAATCAATATAGCGAATAATCTCAAAATTGGAAATTATCGTGAACACTGGCTGCCCCTTAAAGGCTGTGGTCACGATGAAAAACGTTATAGAAAAAACTATAAAAATCAGCTTAGATCAAAAACAGCTGAAAAACTATGAAGGTAGAGCGGTGAAAAATGGGCTAGAATTTGAGTTTCTAGGGCCCAAAGAAGCCAGCTCGTGCACACGTGCACAGCGATGACGAAAAAGATCGCCGCCTCATGCCGAGCAGTCAAAAATCATCGACATTCAGAGGACGAAATAAATGCAAATTTAACGAATAAAAACAGTTGAACAATGAAAGCATCACTTCAGTCGATGTTTTTGACAAGATGTGTACATAAATCCAAAGCTTCATTGATTGAAATTCAATTTCAAGCCAGCTGATGTTCTTGATATAAGAGGTCACCGATGCCGATGATGTGGAGTGGGCTCGTCCACCATCAAAAGACAAGAAAGTTCAGGCTTCAAATTTGGCCCAAAACAGTGGTTTTTTCGCGATGTCTTCTTATAGGTCCTACTACTCGAGACCCACAAAAGGGTTTAGAGAAAAAAGACCACAAGCATATTTGATCGCGACCACTGCCTTTAAGTTGCTGCATGCTATGTACCTGACACCGACACGCGACGCGGTCAGCACACCGACACGCAGCATGCTCACCGAGCATGCCGGGACCGCCAGCGACTAGGCGGATCCTCCAGCCGGTGTCCGGGTTGAAGGACCTTGAACTTAGGTAATTGAACCGACGACGCTATCGACATCTGAGTCCTGCCTCGATAGTGCGTCTCTCTAGGAAACAGCCCTGCCCGGTTTAAGTTACATGTGCGATCAAATAACACATTTAAGTTACCCGTCAGTACTTTATGTCACGTGTAAGCCAACTCGCATCGCGCAACATACTTGCTTTGTTGAAGGTCGCATGTAACCTCAAAGCCATGAAGATAAGTCGCAGGTAACATGTTTAGAGTTCTTAAATCTCATGTACCCTCTGATACCAGGCCTGATTTAGTGTGTGCCATGCCCCCACGACGCAAGTCCGCAATCGCACACACTAAATCAGGCCCGGAACCAGAGGGTAACTATATGACGAAGCATGAAGTCCCGAATCGACGGAGTAGACACACGCAGAAATATTGAGAAAATGAAAAAATACAAAAAAATGGAGATATGTAGCAGAGATCAAATAAATTTTTCTTGTTATTCCTACATGTATCCATGGCACGAACTTCAGGTTTATCGACGATGTTTGTCTGTGGAGAAAACTCAACGTACCCGATATTTTTCCCTCGGTATTCAGGAGAAAATTGCATCTTTGCTCGCAGCCTACAGCATCCTTGGTGGAAGTGCGTAAACGCACACTCCACCTTTCCCGTTGCAGTGGACTTTATGTACAATATTTCGTGGATTTCTAGTGCGTTTTCCTCAATCTTTTCGGCAAGTCAGTTCTACCCGTTGACCAGTAATCGAGTTAGCGAATCATCTCAAAAATTAGGATTACGTGAAAACTGCCTGAAACCATGAAATATGGATTGATACCGTCATTAAAAGCAATGGCGAATCGCTTCTACCAATATCTCAGAAAATCGCCGCATTCAGTGAGCGTCGGATATGCACTCAACTCAAAGACAAGACGGTTTCGAGCACAGTTAGGGCACGTGCTGCTAGAGGAGCACGTGCTTCTATTGTGTTTCAAATCACAGCACGTGCCCTAACAAATAAACCATTCAATGCGTGCGTGACACACATTCAACTCGATAACAGCGCGATTTTCCAAAAAAGGAAAGCATACGACGCGCTGTTGAGGCGGGACGCAGATGTCGGCAGCGATGCCAGTTCAAATACCCAAGTTTGCGGCACTTGGCCCGCCCAGACGCTGGTTGCCCCAAATGGTTCTCAGCGAGATGGCCGAGTCGCACGTGTGTCGCCCGCGTTGTGTGTCTGTGTGCTGCTTCAGATGGGCTGGACTACACTGCAGCACGCCCTTCTGCGGTAAAATTTCACCTTTTATTTTCAGGATGTTCAAAAAAAAAAGGGGTCTCGGATTGAGCTTAAAACGTTTTTATAGGGTTTGTTTTGGGTGCTAATTACGAATATGAGGTCGATTTGTCAATATTCCAAAAATTCCACCTCATTTGGTCCAAAGCTTTTAAATGGGGGAAACTTTGCTGGAAAAATGCCACTTTTGACGATTTCGAGAATGCTGCGATGTAATCGCCTAAAAACTTGTACATAGCGGTTATTCGGGCTGCTTAACACTTATTGGACCGCGTGTCCACATTGAACCTTACCAACGCCAAGAACTCGATTCTTTTCGTTTTACTTCAAGAAAAACGGATTCCTTGTTATTGTTGCTTTTATATCCTTATACTTGAAGCAGTTATGTCCCGATGTGTGTGTATGTGTGTCCCGCGGATCTTTGGAATGGCTCATCAGAACTGGTATAAAATCGTACCAATAGTTAGGTGGGTAGTACATATTACGATTACCGGAAAATCAGTATGAACCTCCGATTCTGAGCCTCGGAGCAACCAAGTTTGTCCGTTGGGCGCACTTTTAGCCGTGGGCCATGGAAACCACAATGATTGATATAGCGCTGGAAGAGTTACGCTCTAGTAAGAGCGAAAGGTCTTCAATACTTCAAGGGGCGCCTTACAGAATTTCTAGGGTTCGCAGAATGTGCTGGACGTCCTAACAGTGTGTGGGACCCCGGTGGGCGAGTGCAGGACCTCATATAAAGTACGCAGGACGGCAGTGGGAGTGTTCAGGACGTCATAGACAGTGTGCAGGGCGTCATAGATTTCTGCAGGACCCCAGTGGGAGTGTGCAGGGCGTCATAGAAAGTGCGCAGGACCCCAGTGGGAGTGTGCAGGGCGTCTTAGAAAGTGAGCAGGACCACAGTGGGAGTGTGCAGGACGTCATCGAAAGTGTAGAATGTAGAAAGAAAACGAAATTCAAACAACTGTTTCATCTCAAATCGTAACCTTTTTGTAGCGATGAAAACAGAGGAAAACGTGTTTCGTGAGCAGCGTGCGACGCGTTTCAGGGAAAGCGCAGAACTCTGAAGACTTTCCTTGTCAATCTGGGGAATTGTGCAGCACCTTCACTGTTCGTCACTCATTACAACCGCTCAGTCATTTCGATTTACTAGCTTCCACAAATCAGTTTTATATACTCTGAAAGTCTGAGTTTATCAAAATCTGCTTCTCAAAAGATAATCATCCACGTACATATTTCATTTATTGATAACAAAAACATGGTGTTGCTTAACTAGGGCAGCATCACCTGCGTTTTCCTTATTATGAGAGACCAGCGGCGTCGCCGGCTGACGCCGGCCTCTGCCGCTGGGGTCCGGCTACGCCGGCCCATTTGCCGGCTTCGCCGGCATCTTAAGTATAAGGCGAATGAATCGAACTCCGCTAATTCTATGTGAGATGGCGTTCGAAGTTCTCACGCTTGCCGGCCATCGCCGGCCTCTGTTGCTGGAGTACGGTTGCGCCAGCACGTGAGCTGGTTTCGACGAAAACGCTCGAGGAATCAGAAATTACAAACTATTTCAAACCATGCAAACCCTGCTGACCTCCTTTCTTATGCAGTTGCACACCGACCCTTACCTAGCTTTAAGAGGTCCTAAAGTGGTAGTTCATTTATATTCAATTCTGTAAAGATAAAGACATTCGCTGTTTGAGATTTAGTAAACGCCTCCATGACCAACCGACACCCTGCTACCTTTATTGCCAAATGAAGTATGTTTTCTGGATGCATATTTTGATTAACTCACATTTCCATCGTATATAAACCCGATTTAGAAAGGTTGGTGCATATAAACAGCTAAGCAGTTGAAATGAGTGGTTAAGGGGGAGGGGACGTGAAGAAAGGGGTGGTATACACTCTCTTATAGATGCACAAAACGATTTTGAAGCTCTGCGCTAACCCACTTCGGTCCCGCACACTTTCTACGGCGTCCGGCGCACTCTACCTTGGGTCCCACACACTTTTTTCGGCGTCCTCTGCACTCCCACTTGGGTCCCGCACACTTTCTACGGCGTCCTACGCACTTCCACTCTGGGTCCCGCACATTTCTACGGCGTCCTACGCACTTCCACTCTGGGTCCCGCACACTTTCTTTCGGCGTCCTGCGCACTCCCACTTGGGTCCTGCACACTTTTTTTCGGCGTCCTGCGCACTCCCACTCTGGGTCCCGCACACATTCTTCGGCGTCTTGCGCACTCCCACTTGGGTCCCGCACACTTTCTACCGCGTCCCTACGCACTTCCACTTGGGTCCCGCACACTTTCTTCGGCGTCCTGCGCACTCCCACTTTGATCCCGCACACTTTCTATGGCGTCCGGCGCACTCTACCTTGGGTCCCGCACACTTTCTACGTCGTCCGGCGCCCTACCCTAGGTCCCGCACACTTTCTACGGCGTCCGGCGCATTCTACCTTGGGTCCCGCACATTTCTACGGCGTCCTACGCACTTCCACTTGGGTCCCACACACTTTTTTCGGCGTCCGGCGCACTCTACCCTGGGTCCCGCACACTTTCTACGGCGTCCTACGCACTTCCACTTGGGTCCCACACACTTTCTACGGCGTTCTGCGCGCTCTTGAGCCCGTACCCGTATGGTAGCCCGTCTTGAAAGTCAAGCCGAATAAACGGTCAAACAAACACACAGAGAAACGCACACATACATAAACACACACACGCACACACAAATTTACCAAAATATATATAGTAGGATGATATAGTGAGTATATACCCTTGCAAACTTCAAAAATGGGAAAAAAGGGATTTTTTGCTTTTTGATCTCACATTTTCTATCTCCACGCCCTACTGTGAATCCCCAGCAGCCTGCTCCGCTTAGGAGAGTTCATACGGGCAGCCAATTTCGGGTAGACGGATGTCACTCAACACCGTTGTGACACACTATTTTACCTCAAGAAGTTGGCGCGCGTAAAAGTTTTCCTGAGCTAAAACTTCGCTAGGTCTCGCTAGTCTATGCTTAATACAATTTCCATAGCTGGTAAGCAGGTAATAAGCGCCATATACATCTCATTTTGGATTAGTCGTTTACAACAAAAACTCAGTTTAAAAACTCACCGAATTGATTGGCCGTGGAGCGCGTGGTCTCTTAGGTGTTAACACGGATCTGCAACCCGTTTATCGATTTTCGATAGATTACGGTGGGTAAACGGTAGCTCGGTCGATCACATTTGACTCAAAATTTGATTGTGGGTAGTATCTGGCACGATTAACACAAATTTGAGGTCCATTTCTCGATTTTCGAAATTTTAAGGTAAGTAAGGCCAGTTACAAGCCATTTTGCCTACCGTAACCTACCGTAACCTTAAGTCAGGCGAAGAACAGACCCCAGATTCCGGTTCAGCGCCCTAAATAACACTCAGATGCAAGTTTTGAGCCGACTCCAAGAACTTTCTGAACACACCAAAAGTTCACGGATGGGTACCCTCATCTCTTTGTCAAACAATGAAAATGCCTTTCTTTGGCATCCTCGCAGCCATTTAGGGAATATCAAGCAAGGATTTTTTATGTACTGTCACAGACCTACAGCAACGACAGCATGGCTTTCCAAATCTCCACGGGAAGTTTAAAGCAGTCCCTAGTCAGTGTGTGTTCATTCCATAATTTTGTCGTCGAGAGACCTAAGTCAGGGCGTTCATGTAATCTTTTCAGGACTCTAGAAAGAAGTTGAAAAATGTAAGGGATGAAGGAAGGTTTTCCCTAAGGGAGCGTGCAATATGCCTCGGAGAGCTTTAAAAGAGGTTCGCAGAACGTCGAGAGAGCTGACAGGGCAGCATCGGCTGTAGATATAATGCGATAGATGTCTCAAAGAGTAAAGGGTTTAGGAAAAAAGCTGAAATGAGCCGTAGAAAGCTGTTAAATCTTAAAAGAAGCTGCGTAACAAACTATTAGATTGAATCAATGGATATAGAATTATTGTAGAGAAAGGGGGGTGGGCTAGCGGCGATGCCAATCTGTAGCTGGTTACATAATGTTGCGTTGTGATCTGGTAGGTGGAAACTTTAGCGACCAGAAGTATATCGAAAGGCACATATATCGAATGACTTCTAAAAGGAAAAAAATCATAGTCATTTCAACGAGTATGGCCCAAAGTTTGAGAGTATATGATTTTTTTCAGAGCTGAGGTACGCCAATTCATCCTTAGCAAAAAAATCATCTTATTGCTAAGCCGGTAAGCTAATTTGTTTTTTTTTTCTGAATGATTTGGCTAAGAAATAGCCCCCAGGCTCCGCAGCGGCTCCCGGTGGGCAAATTCTCGGCTATTTTGCGGCTATTTCTCGATTATTTCTCGTTTATTACGCGACCAGTGCCCGGCCGAGACCACGTTGTCCGCGAAATAGCCCACCAGGCTCTGCAGCGGCTCCTGGTGGGCTATATCCAGGCTGTTTTGCGGCCATTGCTCGGCCGCGATATAGCCGAGAAATAGCCCACCAGGAGCTGCTGCGGATCCTGGAGGGGGCTATTTCTCGGCTATTTCTTGGAAACTGGTGCTTTCAACACGGCCACCAATCTAGAAATGATGCTGCAAACTTTTATTGCCGGTCTTACCTTCATTCACAATTACAGACAACGATACCGTCAATCATAACGAAAATACGTTCATGTAAGGGGAAGCAGTAATATTGGGTGATCAAGAAAGCCGATTTAACCCTTACCTTATCAGAGTAGGGTGCGATTCAGCAGACCTCATATTTGGCGGCCATTTCGCGGCCAGCGTTATTTAGCTATTATTCTGCGGCTATTTCGCGGTTACCATTATTTGACGGCTATTGCGCGACAAGCAGGCATTTCGCGGCTAATTCTCGGTCAAAATTCACAGAGTTTTTTCTTGTGTAACAATACACATTTCAGAAGAGGAGAGTAGTCGCGAATGAGCCGTCTACCACTGCGTAGTAATGATTTGTGTACGTCGAAGACGGAGCTCATCTTGGACGAAATAGTTACAATTCGGTTTATATTCTTGTTGATTTTCATGTATATTCTCATTTTGGGCACGTTTTTAGCCTTCTCTATTTCACTTTGTGGGACCTGCATTAAATGCAGCCTTCGTTTTGCCCAGGATAGTTTGCCTTTCATTTGAAGGTTTTTATCCATGGCCGCTGGTCTTCTTGGTGTGAAATCACGAAATATCATTTCTGTGTGGCGTTAATCCTGTATATGTAAACCTGTATCATTGTTGCTTGCAGCTTGTGAGAAGACCTCATTTTCTTCATGTATGAGATTCATACTGTATTGTTAGCGTTTTTTCAGTTTTTGATTTTGGATTTGCTTTGATTTTGAAGGGAATTGCATTGGAAGTAAATTTTTGATGGATTTTGTGTTGATTAACGTTTTGATACTGTGAGGAAATGCGTGAGTCTACTGAGCAGTTTCAGCACAGTACACACGTAGCGATCGAGGAAGCTAGCGGAAAGGTAGCGGTATGGTAAGCGTTTTGAGACCCGGCTCCTTAAGAACGGCTTCACAGAGCCAACTAAGTCCCTGCAAAACTCAGCTTTGGTCCCTCCCAATAACAAACTTACAAGGGACCTACCACGGTCAACCTAGTCCCTGCAAAACTCAACCTTGGTCCCTCCCAATAGCGAACTTAGGAGGGAACAACCACGGCCAACCAAGTCCCTGCAAAACTCAACCCTGTCCCTCCCAATAGCAAACTTAGGAGGGACCAGCTCCGCCCACTTTAGGGGATCGTCCCCAGCTGTCGGTGGGGATGAAATGAGTTTGGGTTGGGGATCGTCCCAAGAGTTCATCAGAGGGGTGAGTATTACGACGGCTGCAGAGCACATAATAAGCGAACGCGTGACAGAGGGTTCTGAGCACGTGTTAGGACTCTGCACATATCTCTGATTGAGTTGGGGTCCACCTCCAAATCCGGCGAGCCACAGTGTGGTGAGAGGCAGCCGTTGCACTACAATACTGGTGACCTTTTTTGGACAGTCATGAGCAGGCTCCTTTTCAAGGCAAACCGGTCATAATTTGGAGATCGGATTCAATCGAGGAACCTAATCCTCAAGAACTATTTTAATGGCTTTGATTTGTTATTTGCTGCGAAATTTGATAAGCCTTGTAGGAGGCGTAAAACGTTACTAAGCTTTGTAGCTCCCAACCCTCGTGCGGAATAGGCTCTACGACAAACGTTGCTCATCAAATGACTGCATCATCTGCCCATATGGAAAGATCGGGGATTGTTCAACAGCAGGTGTTATCTACTAACAACTTTTTCTTGAAAAATTATACATTCACTATGCCCAAATTTTCTCCGATGGTAAACATGTTCAATTTAGGGTTGATTTAAAGAAATTTGTAAACGAAATCAAAAAGTGTCGCAATTTATATGGTTTTTTTCCGAAAACTCATCCCTCCACTATGCCCAAATTTTCGCCAATTTGAAAGATTGTCACAATTTGGGTGGGTTTTTCGAAACCAAAATCGATTGTCATTGACGACTGACTAGACTTAGGATAGGTAGTTATCAATTAGCGCTCTCGCGCGTTCAAGTGACTCAAGATCCCTAAATGTTATCACCTTAGATTACCTCAGGGCCTCTCATGTATCAGCAGCGCTAGTCACAACAACCTTCTGGTTGTAGTTGGAGATTTTTTTCTCTTTTTTATTCATATTTCTTGAAGACATTGTTAACTCATTGTATTCGTCATTGGTAATCCTAACCTAGAAATATTATTAAATATTTGACCGCAAGTTTTTATTTGTCTCAAAAGAAGGATTAAATAAAAAAATGTAGGTTTTTTTCCGTAAACAGTGGACAATATTCAGTTCTCGGAAGAGAAATATGAACACGAGGCTCATTACGGATGTTTTATGAGTGATTAGTTTGTAACAGTTTACCGGAAAAGGGGCCGTAAAAATTTTTAGAGCTAGAGAACGCTTAAATAGCAAATTAAATTTTGAAAAAAGGGAGAAAAAAGAAGAAAAACCACAGTCGGGCAATTAAAAAATAGGAAACGTTAGTTGTACCACCGTTGTTTCGAAAAAAACATTTTTGAACTCATTTATACTTCCTTTTTTTCATTTTCATTTTTTCTGTGATTTTTTTTGACTTTGACCGACAATTCGAGACTCCTCCCTCCACCCTTCGATTTTTAAATTCATTTCAACGATGTTTTATTCAAGTTTTGTTTGATTAGAAAACCTCTCCTCCATCAATTCGAACAATGGCTTTCAAAATTTCCGAATAAAGTGATAATTCTTCGAACTCATAGGTTCGAATTTTTCCTCTGCGTGAATGCAATCAAGAAACTGATCTATATCCGACTCGAATAAACGCTTGGGTAATTATTTAATTTCATTCTCTGATTTGAAAAACTATTCGTAATTTCAAATATTGCCGAAAGATGCCCGAAAACGATTTAGCTATGTATTTCTTTTGCGATGGAATATTTGGATCACTGGAATTTAACTGTATATTTAAGTTTTTTTTTCACATTAAAGAACCAGCTGTGAAAATCAAACTTCAGGGAATCAGACGTGTCATTTCTCTGCTGTTGTTGTCGTAATGCACTAGCGTGGGTTAACGTGCTCTAGTCGATACGCCATGGGTACTGTAGATTTCGTATCGCTGCGCCCTTTCACCGCGCGCGACGCCACGCCGCGTTGCGACGATACAACCGGACCACGAACATATCAGCAAGAAGAGCCTTGGAGGCGCTCTGGATTTTTGAAAGAAATCCACGCATCAACAATCGCAACGAATGCCCATCAATAACCAATGACTTTTTGCCTTATATTCCACTATGCGAGCTGTAGACCGACCATTTATCTGACAAGGGAACCACAATAAGTCATAGTGACCATTCCAAAAGAAATGTACTTTTCTAGAACCATTTTCGGACGAAAAGTCCGAATATGCCCATCGAAGCTGCCTAGACCCACTCTGAAAAAAGTTATGAGCTGTTTTCAAAGCTCTGCGGCAAAGTAAGGGTACCCCCCATGGAATTTTTAGGGTGTTTATAAATTTTTCTCCTGATTTTGCTAAAAACATGTATGTAGGGGTAATCTGGGGTGCTGAGCACGAATCTGGGGTTTGCTTGCCCAAATTTTAAGGTTTACTGTGGGTTACGGTAGGTAACATGCCATTTAGGAGGGAAAACCTACCTCAATATTCCGATAATCAACAAACGGACATCAAATTCGTACTCAGCACCCCAAATAACCCCCTTATAGAAACTTTGAGACGAATCTGAGACTTTGACCAAACTACCGTATACTCACCGTAATCTACCGTAAGCTGCCAAAAATCGATAAACCGACATCAGATTCGTGTTCAGCACTCCAAATAACCCCCAGAGAAATAACTTGAGCATATTCTATAGAAGCACTCCGGAAATCGTCAAAAGTCGCGATTTGCCATCAAATTCTCCCCCGATGGGAATCTGTGAACGAATACAGTCGAAAACTTCGGAAAATCGATAAATGAACCTCAGATTCGTGATCAGCATCCCAAAGAACCCCCTAAACCGAATTTTTAGTCAAATCTAGATTTTTTTCTAAAACGCTTCGAGAGCCCTCTGATTGGTATAAATAAACGCCCAACCGAAAATCCGTACAAGTCCAAAACGCTATTAGTCTGCGCAAAGTTTGGAGAATGTTCCTTCAACCTAACTTTGCGTATTGGGGTAGTTTTGGGCGCTGTACACGATTATGAGGTCCGTTTCCGGATTTTCGTAAAAATAATGCGCTTTTTGGAGGGTACAATAAGCACGAAAATCAGAGAAAAAATGCCTATAACTTTTTTCAGAGTGGGTCTAGGCAGCTGCGATGGGCATATTCGGACTTTTCGTCCGAAAATGGATCTAGAAAAGTACATCTCATTTGGAATGGTCACTATGACTTATTGTGGTTCCCTTGTGAGTGTTGAGCGCGATTTCATATTACGCGCCTGCACTTAGTCAAGTTCATTCCTTACTTGGTCAGTCGAGAGTGGTTTTCCTGTGTCGCCGGTGGAACAAAGAGTGAGTGCGTCTTACAGATTGAGAAGTTTTTCCAGCGTGGCTCTGAGGGCACATCGAAAATGCCTCGGCCGTTTGAGCGCTTGATCGGGTAGTTCATGTTCTAGTCTTGCGTCACGCTCAGGCCTCTGAAGACGACGGTAACGTCGAAACGTCAGGCCGCTTCATAAAGTTCCATCGTAAAAACCTCGCAAGGCAGAATTATAACAAAACACTAAGCTTTGTATCAGCCGTGTATCTTAGATTCCTATTCGGGATACGTGTAACATTTGTTCGATCTTTTTTGCAGTGTTCAAACCCTAAACTGTCAGTATTTATAGTTCTCTGATGTTAAGAAACTGTCATAAAAATCATCTCTACAAATCGAGAAGGCGAAAAAATGAACAATCAACAAAATAATAGTAATAGCTACAGTCGACGTAGAATCGCTTTTTTCAACATCAGTGCATTTTGCTGCAGACATTTAAACACCGAGGACACGAACAATTCTGTCTTCTGTGAAAAATTTCCGATGTATGTGAAGTGACTAGCTTAAACTCTCACGAAGTCTGACGAAACCTTTTGGAACCGAGGTAGAGTTAGCGTAATAATTTTTGTCCGATGAATGAACGGGGCTGCGACGGTAGATAATCCCGCGCGAATGGGAACGCCATTCTTCAGTAAGGCCGCCAACCCCGCACGGCCAGCCGCCTGGTCCATGCGTCAGACTGAATCGAAAACGGCAACCATAAATCACCCGGCTGAATGGGGAAGACTTTTCACTTTTGAGCTGTTAATAGAAAATGTTGCATAAAATTATGTAAAGAAAAGGCTGATGAAGAGTGTAGCCTAAAATTTTTCAGTAGAAAATAAGCGATTTTAGAGGAGTCAAATGTACCTCTGTTTACAGAGGAATCTGAAATACTCCGGAGATATCACTGTGATCAAAGCGCAATTCTCTCTGAGGTACGTATGAAATCTATGGAATAATTCTCTGGTCGTATTGAGCCTTTAAGGCGATGTAGCGCTTTATGCTCCAGAAAAGGCTATCGAAAGCGCCGTTTCAGCAAAAAAATGAGCGGTACTGTTTGTTTATTGTGCGTTCTATGAAACGTCATCATATCCTTGCCGGATTAAAAACGCTCACAAAATCTGTTGAGCAGACCAGACAGCAAGCGGACCGTGTTTTGACTCAGCTATGTGTGCCATGTTCTCGCCAACCTCTGGCTTAATTCTCTAACAGTAGGATAATAATATATTGTTGTCTTATATCTAATGTCGACTAATAGGAGACCTAACTAATACTCTTCTTACAATCATAAAAATTCTAAAGAACATCACAGTTGGCAGGACAGTAGGTGACGGACATGGGAAACGTCTAGTCTCTCGAAAAATTCGAAAGATAACAAAATATTCAGGCCTTACTATTAGAGAATGGGGTCACATCAAGTATAAGGCAAAGTTAACTGGCTCGATAGAGAGGCGATGCGACTCGTACATTTAGTCCGGAATCATACGCTCAGCGACGAGCGGCGCGATGCAATGTTTACCATCAATATTGATGATCTGTCGCTGTCGCTGGTCGCGGGAAGTGTGACCCCGGCCTTACGTCACTTATATTCACCAATATTCAACAAAGATGAAAATTTTTAGAAGGCGATATCTACAGTTCCGTCGGCATCTGTTCCCTTCGGCTGGTCAACTTGCTGTTTTCGATACTTCAGAATCGCCTGCAGTTCGGCAGTCGAATGTGTTCGATACTATAATGAAATTTAGTCTATAAGGGATGAGAATGCGTCTGAATTTGAGTCGCTGCAAGCGGTAACAAAAGAAATAATAAAGCGTATAACCAAGTGCAACTCCTCAACTAACATTGCTTTGGTTTTTCTGAACCAGAAGTTGACTATAAAGACGGCTCCCCTCTTCTTTACCACAGGCCTGCATTAAACTCGATTTGTTCAGAGCGAACAAATTAGCTCCGTCCTGTCCGTCAAGCAGTTCAATCACTCTGAAAAATGACTTGGTATGACGAACCAGGAGAATGGAAATCATGGCAAACCTCAAGCTGAAGCCCTTCTCCTGCAGCCAAAGCGAAACCTCTTCAGACGTCGAGCTACCGTTCAATTGAACAGTTGATTTCGGAATTTCCTTCTTACGTCCAACAACAGCTAGATCGGTTCCTTTTCCAATAGTTTCTCGCAATTCTGCCACCAAAGCAGGATTCTCTAAATAATTTTAGACATAAACTTCATATCTTCGATGTAGAAGGTGTTCATAGTTCAGTCTGCTAACTTACCTCGACTTCGCCTTGCGATTGCGATACGAGCTCTTGTCTGCGGAGGCTAAAACAATGCAAAACAGTTTTTGAAGCCACATAATTTCTAGTCTTGTCAATGGACTGCGCACGAGTAATTTCGCGATGTTGTACTCGTTCCTACCGGTTTATGTTGCCAGCTGTACAACGCCGCCGACGCGATGGAGGTGCGATGCGTTTTGACTAGACTAGGAATTCCGAAGTGGATATACAATGTATAGTATACATATGTTCAACCATCAAATTAAAAAAAGCATTCCACGATTGAAAAATCAGTTGAACTCTTCTCATCACGGAACCCCTCAACACTACCGATCTATCTACAGCTGAACAGAAGAGAACAGTCAACATCACAATTGATGGTTATTCTCTACATACCCCCACTAGCCTATATGCACCAAACACGTGGTGCAAAGGAGCAGAACGTACAAACGCCCTCTGAACCAGGTAGAAGGTCCATACCGTGTTTCGTGGACTGATTAGGAGCTGGATTCATCAATGATGAAACTGTGGCTCAATAGCGGCATGCAACATTGAAGAGTGTAGAGTCTCTCAACTACCCTGACTCTCAACTCTCTCAACTGCCTCAACTAGTCTCTCAACTCATACCCTTAGACAGCCGATTCATCGTTGATGAATAAAACCCCCGCTCGGGACAGTATACCCTTGCCTGCGTCCTGCAAGACCCAGCCACTGTTGAATTTGTCCCTGCTAGCGCTGCCTCTTCTCCGAAAATCCAAAAAAGCTATATTGGGTTCGATCTGGAGTGTCCATCAAAAGTAACCTCTCAGGCCCCTTTCATAGCTGCTCGCTTCGACTTGAAGTTGGAGCGACCGACGATACTGCTGCGACCTGCGACTTCAAATCGTCGAGCGATCGTGCACATGATCTACAACGAAGCTAAGCAGTGCGGCACGCTCGACTAACTCAAGGAGTCGACGCCTGGATCTCACTGTTAACCAATGTGATCATAAATCTGGTCCAGGGCATGCGGAAGTGATTGGCTGAATTCAGACTGAAGCGAGGAGAACATAAAAGTTACTGAGTGGATGATTATTGCAAGGCGGTACATAAAAAGACCGCCGAATTAATGTGTACCAGCTGCGCCGGGCGGCTGACGCCGCCCAGCGCCGCTAGCGAACCGGCTTCGCCGGTTCGGTGGCCGGCTTCGCCGTCCCACTTCCTGAAAGCCCGTTCAGATCTAACAAAAAAATAACGAATCTGTTAATGGAAAACGATGTACTGCTAGTAAGCACTATGATAAGAACGTTTTTATTTAAAACATCTCGGCTTTGGAAAATAGCTTTCACGACTCCGCCGAACTCCTCCGCTTTCTTTCGGCCTCCCATTATTAAGCATGTTAAGAATTCCTTTGACTTCACCAAACGGTGGACCGGCTTCTCCGTGCCTCCCTCCATCAGCTGTGTGTAACATATTATTTAGCTCCGCCAAACGGTGGACCGGCTTCCACTGGTCTCCCCTTACTAAGCATGTGTAGCACTGGTTTGGCTTCGCCTTGCTATGGGCTGGCTTCACTCGGTCTGCTTCCATTGCCTATGTGTAGCATTCATTCGCCTTGGACAACGATAAGCTGGCTTCTCCCGGCCTCCCTCCATCAACTATGAATAGCGTTCATTTGTCTTCGCCAAACGGTAGACTGGCTTCCTCTGGCCTCTTTTTGCTAAGCATATGTAGCATTCGTTGAGTTGGCCAAAGATGGGCTGGCTTCTCCCAGTCTCCCTCCATCGAACTTAAGCATACCGTCCTGTGAGACCTCAGCAAAGCTATGATCCCCTCCCACTGATGACCAAAACTATTTACGGTCACCTTCCCAGACTTTCGGTTCTAGGCTAACATTTTAAGGATCTCCAAGCATCTAATGGGGATTCACACAACAGCTTTTTACCCTGATCTCAATTAACTATGTGTATCATTCGTGTGACTCCGTCAAACAATAGGCGAGAAGGACTCATTGGGCAACATTTAGGGTGATCCCAACCCGATCCCAAACAGAGAAAGTTTATAGCACTCAATACGCAAAAGTCATGGCGGTCCCACCACCGTCCAAAACGTAAAGAGTTCGAAGAGCCCGATACGCATCATCTACAGTAGTCTCAAAACGATTCATAATGATGAAGCTTAAAGAACGCAAAATGCTACAGCTGTGATGGTCCAACCACGATCCATAACGGCGAAAGTTTAAAGAACCCGATACGCAACAGCTACGGTGGTCTCACCAAGATTCGTAACAGATAAGCTAAAAGAATTCAATATTCAACAGGAAGGTGGTCCCACCACGATCCACAACGTTGAATGTTTAAAGGAGCAAATATGCAACAGCTACGATGGTCACACCAAGAATCGTAACGGAGAAGCCTAAAGAATGCAATATGCAACAGGCAGCGTGGCTCCACCACGATCCATAACGGTGAAAGTTCAGAGGAATCAATAAGCAACAGGTACGGAGTTTGAAGGGGCAAACATGCTTCGAGTAGGGTAGTCACACAACGATCCACAACGATGAAAGTTAAAGGACTAAATATGCATCAGGTACGGTGGTCCCACCAAGAATCCTACGGAGAAGCTTGAAGAATGCAACATGCAACAGGCTAGGTGGTTCCGCCACGATCCATAACGGTGAAAGTTTAAAGGACTCAATATGCAACAGTTACGGTGGTCCCACCACGATCCATAATAAAGAAAATTTAAAATAATCAAAACGCAACAGCTACAGTGGTCCCGCCACGATCGCGATGCTGTGCTCGCTCCTCAATCCCACTCACCTCCTGCCATTCTCTCGGTGTACTGAAATAATAACGCAAGTGATGGGGTTGAAATTTTCGGGAAATTTGAAACCCGGTCAAACAGACGTCGGTCATACATGCCAGACACTCGGTCAGACACACCACCACGCCAATTATTATATTTAAGGAGAGGATGTGGGGTGTGTATACAAGTCTGTTGGTACCTGCTCGTTGGTGCCCCTGCTTCTACTGAACCCAGCAGACGTTTGAGTGTACACAGGGAACGTTCGAGCGATATAGCGTGCACAACTATATCGCGAAAGTATCCCGCACATTGCATAAAGGTGTCGCCGTCCGGCACACTAAGGCCTCTGGTCCATAACACCTTAGGATCCGTACCTAGGGAGTCATGGAGTCTTTGGCCACAAGCCACAATTTCGCCACCCTGAACTGTCGATCGCTGTCGAGTGATATCCAAAAACTGCGCTTATCCAGACTTCTGAGCTATTTCCATGCACCGTTTGCTGCTTTGCAGGAAACCCGCCTCAAGGATAGACCCGTCATCAGCGTCGGAGAGTACACCATCTACTGCGGTAACGCTGACGATAGGAGAGTGGGAGGCTGTGCAATAGCTGTAAGGAAGGATTTCAATGGTATGGTCAAGGAGTTCGGCTCAACGTCGTGTCGGAATGCATTCGTACGACTGCGGGATCACAGAGGATTCAATCTGTGGATAGTGAGTGCTCATGCGCCCACTGAAACCGCCGAAGACAATTCGAAGGATGCGTTTTATGAGGAACTCAATACGTTGCTGGCCAGGATACCTTGTCAACATGCTGTTGTCGTGGGGATTGACGCAAATGCGAAGATGGGACTTGATCAGGAATCGGAAGTACTCGGTAAATGGTTCTACCCAGTGGAGCAAACATCGGACAATGGCTACCGCCTTGTCGACTTTTGTGAACGCAGTGGTCTGATTATTGCATCGACATTCAAGAGGAATCATCGCCGCCATCAGCTTACGTGGCAGGGACCAACCCGGCTATCTCCAGAAGAGCAGCGGAAGCGGAAGATGACAACTTTGAAACTACAGCTTGACTATGTCCTAACGAGGAATATTCCAGTATCGGACATTCGAAGATCTAGAGCTGTGTGGGATGTCGCATTCGATTCGGATCACCGTCCTGTTCTGTTGAACTTCACTGCGAGGATTCATAAGAGGAAGCGAGGGGCTCAGCTTCTCCAGAGGATTGACATGACAAGTCTCAGAGATGAAGAGTGCAGAAGGAATTTCCGACAACGCGTTTCTATTCACATCGGAGTACGGACTAAGAAGAAACTTTGCGACGCGGATTCTTTTGTCAAGTGCATCCAGGACGCTTCGAAAGAGGCACTCCCGGTTGTACAGCCTAAGAAGAAGTTCGCTTACGTCTCAGAAGAAACAACATCTACCTACAACAGAGTATGTGCTCTCCGAACTGCAGGAAACTTCGTGGAGGAGAAGCGTCTGAGGAGGAAGTTGCGTCGGCAGCTTCAAAGTGACCGCGAACGAGAGTGGACGTGTAGAGCTAAGGAGTTCGAGAAGGCTTGGGAGGAGAAGAATCCGAAGAAAGCCTACACGTTGCTGCGACAGTATAGCGGGAAGATGAAGAGATGTTCTCCTGTCTTGAACACTACCAATGGAGTTGCAGTTGGTGATGCGACGCTGCCAATATGGAAGGATTACTTCAGTTCACTACTGAATCGTCCAGCGCCATCAGTACCTGAGCTCCCGCATGTTCAGAGAGCACATTACGATGTCAGTGAGGAACCGCCGACTGAGTCTGAAGTTTTGGATTGTGTCCGGAAAATGAAGAATGGAAAGGCAGGTGGAGATGACAACATCACTGCTGAAATGCTGAAAGCTCTTCCTCCGTCTGGGATTCGTGAAACGACCAACACCATCCGTGCCATATGAATGAGCGAAAGGATACCCGATTCGTGGAGACATGCGATCATCGTACCTCTTCACAAGAAGCTATCCGTCACGGATCCTAAGAACTACAGGGGAATCTCTCTACTTCGTGTCATGTACAAGGTTTTAGAACGTATCATTCTCGAGCGACTTATCAAACATCGTGAAGGAACGACCAGAGATGAGCAAGCCGGTTTTCGACCTGGAAGATCGACCATCGACCAAGTGTTCGTCGTGAGAAGAGTAATTGAATCGTGGCAGCGGTTTTCGAAGCCATTACAGCTTGCTTTTTTGGACTTTGAAGCTGCGTTCGACTCTCCTCATCGTGATCGATTGCTCAATGCTCTGCGAGCAGATGGAGTCCCGGAAAAGTATGTTCGGTTAATCGAGGACATGAACAAAGGAACAACAGCAGCAGTTCGTACACCTGTCGGATTTACGTCAGCTTTCGAGGTGAAAACAAGAGTAAGGCAAGGAGCCGTTGCAGGACCTTTTCTTTTCAACTTCGCCGTTGATGACATCATGCGTAGAGTTGCAGAACAGTTTCCTGCGGATGTGATCCTAACACCATCAGGACGCTCCCTTGTCGACCTGGAGTACGCCGACGACATTGTGTTATTCGCTGAAAACAACGCAAAACTGCAAAGGATTGTGAACCTCGTTTCGAAGTATGCCGCAGCCTATGGACTTCGTCTTCGTCCCGACAAATGCAAGCAGATGTGGGTCTCTCAGAGGCCTTCAACTGGGGTTTGTGTGGACGGACAATGTATCGAACTGGTGGACGATTTCTGTTATTTGGACTGCTTGCTGAAGAACGATGGTAGTTATGCAGCGGATATTCGACAACGATGTGCGAAAGCTACGTCTGCATTCAATTCTCTAACCAAGTGTTTGTGGTCTACCACCATCGCGAAGGAAGTCAAGTTGCGCGTCTACCTATCCGCTATTCGCCCTATCATGATGTACGGATCGGAGACGTGGGCAGCACCGAAAACGCAGATGGAAAGGTTGGATTGCACGGAGAGGAAGCTTTTAGGCGTTTGCTTGGATATTTCTGGCCGCGTGTATGCCATAACGAAGACCTTTACAAGGAAATCGACGCAGTGCATCAACGCTTGACACGAGGGAGGTGCCAGCATCTCCTAACGCCATCTCAGGCAGCAATGGAAAGTCGACTTCGACTGCTCGGGCATATACTAAGAAGAACGCCGGATCGTCTCGTACAACACGCTTTAAAAATGCTTCCAAATCCTGTCTGGAAACGGCCACCTGGGCGTAGGCGAAAGTTCTGGACGGATGTGGTTAAAGAGGATTTAAAGTCACTCGGCATCGAAAGACAGTTCAGGCGCGATGTTTCGTTTCGCAGGAAATGGAATAGTGACAGCTGGATGGAATGTGTTCAAATTGTGGCTGAAGACCGTGAAAAATGGACACGGCTGACTACTAGGACGGCACACCTCGGTGAAGATGCGGAATGACCGCGTCAGGCGAAAGCCAACCGATTAAGTCAAGTAAGTCAAGGAAAGGATACACCTTCTGGAGTGAAGTACGCACACCTCTTCAAACTCAAGTAACTTTCCTCAACGATTCGCTCATCCTCAACTCCTATACACCTTCAAAAAATAGGAAATGCGTTTCCTTCCGAGCTCACAACACTATTGCGGACGTCGTGCGGGCTCCTCCTAGACCCCTAAACACCTTTTCTAATGGTATGCACACACGCCTTTAAACCACAATCATTTTCGTCGATTTCGTGCCCGCTCCTTTTGAATCCTATACACCTTTCACGATAGTGTGCGCTCCTCTTAAACCTCTGTGAACGTTTTACAATGGTGTGCGTACATTCCCTCAAAATCTAATCAATTCCAAACGTTAAGCGCGCTCCCCTTGAACCTATATACCTCTTCAACAATAGTGTGCGCATATCCCTAAAAAGTCTAGTCCTTTTCTCCGGCGCTGTGCGCGCTCCTTATGAACTCTCTCATACCTCCCACAGTGGTGTGCGCACCGTCTCCATTGCGTAATCACTGTCCTAGACGTTGTGCGCTCCTATCCAAACCCTGCTTACTTCCCAAGACACTGCGCGCTGTTCCCAAACTCTGTTCACAATACAGCACATTGTGCGGGCTTTTCATGAATCACCGTTTGCTCTACAAAAAACCGTACCACTGTGCAAGCTCCTACTGTACGCCCCCCCAATCACTACACTGTGCGAGCTCAAAACCGAAACCTCTTTTCCATAACATAGTACGCGCTCCTGCTAAATCCCTACTCCGGATCTGTTACACGTTTCGGGTTCTACCACTACTCATCTTTGGCGACGTTTTGCCCGCTCCTCTTCAATCTCTCATCACTTCCGACGACTCTGCCAGCGCTCTTCCTAAAACCCCACTCGCTATCCAAAACGCTATGGGTGCTCTTTCAAAGCCACTACTCACTTTCCAGACTTTTCATTCACGCTCCTCTCCTACTTGCGGTCACCTCACGACAGTGCGCGCGCAATATATTAACCCGTACGGGCGCTCCATAAACCTATCCAGCATCAAATTCCTTGAGCGCACTCCTCCTATAACCCTACTCCCTCCAGCGACACAGCGCGAACCTCCTAAGATCCCACTAACCTTCCGTGACCCTGGTTAGGCACCTTCTGAACAATAGCTCTCTCTTCAAGTTTGGGCTCGTTCCTCTTCAACCTCAAATCGTTTCTCACGACAATGCGCGCTCTTCCTAAACCTGTGCGCGTTTCTCATAAACCTCCATTCACTATGAAATCCGTTGTGCGCGCTTTTCATAGTCCCCTAATAGTCTCCCAAGACGTCTGTGCGCGCCTCCCGAAACCCTATTTACTTCCACGACGCTAGACGCTCTCCTCTTGTACCCTTCTCCCTACCAACGACACTGCGCGCACTTTGTGGACCCCTATTCACCTTCCATGACGTTGTGCGCGCTGTTCATAGACCACTTACTCACTTTCCACGGCACTGTGCGTGCTCCTTCTGCACCTCTACTCGTTTTCTACGACGTTCTCCAAATTTGCAGAACATTATCGTGCTCTACTTTATGACAAAAATTCTGGAATTTTTGAGTGCCATTTATTCACCTGTGCATGCGTGCATGCGTACAGATAGCTGCTCAGACACACATCATGGCGAAACATATTCTGCGAGGATAGAGATAGGACTGTGCACCGCTATGTGACACGTAGGTGGATTTATGGAGTCTAGGATACTCCTCTCAATACTCCCTAATACGACCCACTTCAGTGGAAAGCTAAAAACTCCATATGCAACAGCTTCTGTGTTTAAACACATCATCACGCACATTATAATGTATGAGGATGAGGAAAAGGATGAGTGTTTGCTGGATTCGCTTTCGCTTTCGTTAAAAGAGGTCAGACCGCGGCCACGTTCCATTACTAATAGCGCGAACCTTGCGGTAAACCCGAAGCCCAACTTCATAAAGTATCTCGTGGTGGTCCCTGAGCTCCATGCATATTCTAGGGGTCACTATTAAGCTAGTGTGGTCCCACCTCGATTTTTAGCGAAGGAAACTCAAAGAACTTGATACGCAACAGCTAGGGTGGTCCCGAAACGATCACAATGCTGTGCGCGCTCCTTCTAAACCTGACTCACCTTCCGCGACATTCGTCATGTATTGTTGGAACAATAACGCGCTCTGACTGATGGAGTCAAAAATTGCGGAAAATTCAAACGACCGGACAGACAGACATCCGTTGGTCGGACACCGATCAAACACACCACCACGCCGATTGTTATATGTAAGGATAAGGATTTGAGCCCCGCACAAGTTGTAAGCGCAGATTCCGAAGTCCCGCGCACTTTCCGTGTCGTTTTACGCGATGGACCCGGAGCCCTGCCTACTTTCACAAAGTACATATAGGTGGTCTCTGAGCCCCGCACATGTTGCACGCGTCGATTCCGAAGTCCCTCGCACCTTCAGTGTCGTTTTACGCGATGGACCCAAAGCCCCTCCCACTTCCATAAAATACTTCTTGGTTGTCTCTGGGCCCCGCACATGTTGTACGCGTCGATTCAACAGCTACGATGGTCCCACCATGATACGTGACTAACAAAGTTCAAAGGACCCAATATGCAACGTCTAGGATGGTTCCACCACGATCGGTAACGATTAAAGTGTAAAGGACTCAATATGCAACAGCCAGAGTGGGCCCACCACGATCATAATAATGTGCGCGCTCCTCCTAAGCCCCACTCATATTCCACCACATTCTCGGCCAGGGTGGTCCCACCACGATCATAATAATGTGCGCGCTCCTCGTAAGCCCCACTCATATTCCGCCACCTTCTCGGTGTACTGTGAAACAATAACGTGCTCTGAGTGACGAGGTTGAAAATTGCGGGAAATTTGAAACCCGGTCAGACAGACGTCGGTCATATGTGCCAGACACTCGGTCAGACACACCACCACGCCGATTATAATATGTAAGGATGATACGTGGCTAACAAAGTTCAAAGGACCCAATATGCAGCGTCTAGGATGGTTCCACCACGATCAGTAACGATTAAAGTTTAAAGGACTCAATATGCAACAGCCAGAGTGGGCCCACCACGATCATAATAAAGTGCGCGCTTCCCCTAAGCCCCACTCATATTCCGCCACCTTCTCGGTGTACTGTGAAACAGTAACGTGCTCTGAGTGATGCGGTTGAAAAATGCGGGAAATTTGAAACCCGGTCAGACAGACGTCGGTCATACGTGCCAGACACTCGGTCAGACACACCACCACGCCGATTATTATATGTAAGGATGATACGTGACTAACAAAGTTCAAAGGACCCAATATGCAACGTCTAGGATGGTCCCACCACGATCAGTAACGATTAAAGATTAAAGGACTCAATATGCAACAGCCAGGGTGGTCCCACCACGATCATAATAATGTGCGCGCTCCTCCTAAGCCCCACTCATATTTCGCCACCTTCTCGGTGTACTGTTAAACAATAACGTGCTCTGAGTAATGGGGTTGAAAATTGCGGGAAATTTGAAACCCGGTCAGACAGACGTCGGTCATACGTGCCAGACACTCGGTCAGACACACCACCACGCCGATTATTATATGTAAGGATGTTCAAGATTCGGCTAAGGCAGCACCTTCGACCTCGTCTTTTGGAGGTACGCGTACAACAATCCCCGGGCATCAAAATTTGGGCAGTTGGAATTGGTTGAATGCACACGACTCCACAGTCTTCGATAGGTTGGAATAAACAAGGCTTGGCAAAAAAGACGTTTACGGGGCGGACCAACCCTGGTATAGAATATATGTATACTAGCTAAACACTCCTCAGGATTAGGCCGGATGTGTGCAACTGGAAGTACTGAAAGAACTAGAGAAGCTCAACTGACCTCATATGCAGCCGTATCGTTCTGAGGTGAATCAACGTATTCCGGAGCGTAATCCGGTTCGGGAGACGTGGCTTCTAGGGTAGCTGCTCCCTGATAATTCTGAATAGAAGCTTTCTACTTCCTCAACTTGTCTTTAAAACAATGTTCACGACAAAAAAAATCCGCGCCCTAGTTTTCAGTGTTTTTGTGCAGGTAATCCGAGAAGTAAAGATGATATTAAAAAATCCCCGCAGAACACTCAAACTTCAAAGAAAAATCGCCGTCTTCAAAAACACTGAAGTATTCAATTACGCCTGTTTTGTGTGTATGGTTAAAGTCGGGAATTCGAAACGAATAGGTTTTACGCTTCCAACTTTTTATGTGAGCGACTTTGCTTCGTAAATTTTTCTACCGTAGACTCTTTAAACATATGGAGGTCTTCAAAAGTCCGGAGGATGGTCATTCGAGGTAAAGAGTATTCAAAACTTCGGCAATCGTTCCCTTGAATGAGCAACTTGCATGGCTAGGTGGTCCAATAGGTCAGTTGATCCAGGATATTTTCGCCCACTTCCTGACCGTTTTGTCACACATTCCTCCTTTCTTTTCTTAGGAGGACCCAGAGTTCACATTTCTGCGCAAAATCGGGGAACGTTTTCATCATGAATACTGCATTCAAACTAATACAGTCAGGATTGAATCTACATTTCGTTTCACAATGCTTAGAACTACGCTGAGTACGGGTAAGATACATCCCCCTTACCAGATTAATGAAATCTAAAAATGTAGGACACGGTGAAAGTTGTAAGTATAATTCAATCCACGAAGGTCTTTTTCTCGTTAAGAAAGATAATTTGCATGAATTTTTCTCACCGTGGAAGAAGAGACTGGACGACCCTCCGACTGAATTCCAGAATTTGATGGCAAATCTGAAATCAAACTTCTCAACAACATGACTTGTTTTCGGAGCCCCACACGGTCTTTTTCGGTCAGGACCCTTCGTCTTGCTTCACTTAAAGGCAGTGGTCGCGCTCAAATATGCTCGTCTTCTTTTTCTCTCTAAACCCTTTTCTGGGTATAGAGTAGTAGAACCTATAAGAAAAAATCGCGAAAAAATAGCTGTTCTGGGTCAAATTCGAAGCCTGAACTTTCTTGTCTTTTGATGGTGGACGAGTCCACCTCACATCATCGGCGTCGATGATCTCTAATATCAAGAACATCAGCTGGCTTGAACTTGAATTTCAATCAATGAACTTTCGGATTTATGTACACATCTAGTCAAAAACATTGGTTGAAGTGCTTGCTTTCATTTTTCAACTGTTTTATAAGAGAAATTTGCATTTATTTCTTCCTCTGAGTGTCGACGATTTTTGACTGCTTGGCATGAGGCTGATCTTTCTGTGCGCATGTGCACGAACTGGAAACTTAGGGTCCTAATAACTCTAAATCTAGCCCGTTTTTCACGGCGCTACCTTCATAGTTTTTGAGCTGTTTTATATCTGAGCTGATTTTTGTAGTTTTTTTTTTCGAAAACGTTTTTCATCGTGACCACTGCCTTTAAAACAGAATTCTCATGACTCGATGAGAAAACGCCCTGGAGCCGCACTGCGCAATAAAAGGATATCAGTTTTGTGGGGCTGCACAATCGAATCTCCTTTATCACACAGTGCAGCGCCGCCCAGCAGCAAACTCTGCTGAGGTCCACGATCAAATTGAATGGATCTTCTTATGAGGGTGGTCTTGGGCAGAAGAATGCAGACCTGCCTATTCATCAGCATTCTAGTGCGGAGTTGTAGTGCACAAATGAATCTCATTTTTCCATTTCGATTCCAGGTTTGAACCAAGTCGAGGTAGTTGGCAAAACATGATACGTCGCCGTTGCGTATTTATAATATTGCAGCCTTGAAAAAACTGTTCCGTGGTCTAAATAGGCGCTCTCCAGGCCAATCATCAGGCACGGGGAACAGAAGCGCCAGAACAACAGCGAGCAATCCAAAACTGGACACTTTATTTCAAGAGATTTTAACAGTCAAGCAAGAGTTTAAAGATTTTTATTTTTGCAGATTTTTTTCACGAAAGAAAGAAAGGATTCAGCTCAACTGGGAAGTTTAGGGCACAAAGCCATTTTCGACGTCTCGATTTTGTATTACGCTAGACACGCCAAGAAAAGGCGTAAAAAAAGAAGTTGAATGCTCCGGGGTTTTAGAAAGTTTCTCTTCAAAATTTGAATGATTTATAAGGCGTTCTTGATGAATATTCCTTTAAATCGCAGGTGATTGCGCGCTCTGTTGCCTGTAAGGTTCCGTTCGCAAAGTTAGAGCGTATTTTCATTCCGACGAGAGCGACACGTTGGGCCCAATACATATTAACCGATGCGGGAAAACTCTGAAACTAGGGAGTCTCGAGGAACCCACCACGTTTCGGAAAACGTCCTACTGGAATTTATGAAGGATGATTAGAGTAACAAACATGTGTGCTGCGTTTCTCCAACGGACCATTCGGTCAGTCACAAAAGATGAAAAACGACAAAAAATAGGGTGCAGCGTCTCTAAAAGTTGCCACCGTGGCTGCATTTTTTATTTTCTATGAGCGAAAATTGGATATTATGCACATCTGACAGCCCTCCTTCGGAAAATACCACAACTGAAAAAATCTGGGGAAAAAAATTTTCTTTCGAGTTTTTTCCCTATGTACCACTTCCATGGGATATGCTCAGAAAATCAAAAAAAATCGATTGAAGTATAGTTCAGTAGTTTTCAAAGCAGGCATTCAAATCAACCGAGTGTCGCCTTCTGAAAATGAAATATGGGGCTATAATGACATTTTCTTTCAATTTGTTTGTATGCGTACGAGCGTTCTAATCCTCAACAATTTTTTATAGAGCAAAATTAATTAAGAATGAGATAATAGTAACTATACAATACCTCATCATCAACCGAGAAGGCTAGCAGCTGTGACTGCGTTCTGTGAAGCAACCGAAGCAGAGGCGACAAAAGCGGCATGCGCCTCTGCTTCGGTTGCTTCACAGAACGCAGTCACAGCTACTAGCCTTCTCGGTTGATGACGAAGTATTATTCAGTTATTACTATCTCATTCTGAGTTTATTTTGTTACTTCGGAATGATATCCACCAATTTTCTACCATAAGAAGGCACATATCATTCTTTGAGCACAATGTCTAGATGAAAACAAAAAAAAACGAATGCTTTAAAAATATTAAAGTGAAATGAAATGTAAAAAAGGGGCATATTAGATCAACGAACAAACAGAGGGAATTAAAATAGTGCAGAAATTCCATTGCTGGATTCCAAGCCGTGATACTGCCAATCTCGCTGTCATGTAATCCACTTCGTTAACCTCTCGGCCATTGCTGCTGATAACGCTATGCTGCTTCAGTCGAGTGAAAAGATGAGTGCGAATAATGCAATCATCACGGAAACAGTTCATATCTCAAGAATGAGCCAAAATCAGGGCGCCAGACTTTGTATAAGCTAATTTCGCCATAACCTACAGCGCACTTAGCAATTATTTTTACTCCATTTGCTTTTAATGAGGAATTTGGCCCGGATCATACTACCGTCGCGGCGATGCGTGAGAAAGAGCAGTATCGATCAATCGCGGCGATTTGGCGCTTTGGAGGGAATTGAGTGTTTTCATACGCACAGAGGCAGTTCGTCGAGTCGATTTGAAAGAGATATTGATCGGAGAATGGTTGACACCTCTGTTTCTACCCACATTAGCGAAATTATTAGCAAACATGAATATCCCCGCGATTTCATCTCAACGCTGCCCAACGGAGAGCGGCTCCGATATGATCGCGGCGATATGCAATTTCGCCCGATATTTCGAAAATGTGGTTAAAAGTGCAGCATATAACCGATCTCCGATGAAGATGTCATCCCATTCTACCCAGCAGGTTGTTGTTTGGCCCGCCAAAACAATCGATTCCCTCCAAAAGGCGAAATCGGCGCGATTGATCGATACTGCTCTTTCCGAAGCATCGCCGCGACGGTGGTATGATCCCGGCCTTTCAGTAAGTTTCAATCAGCTTTCGTCATTTTTTGACCTACCAGGAAGTCCGTTGAGAAAACCCTGCATACTTTTTTATTACTTTATTCATCCCTCACAACTTTCACTGGAATGTTTTCCGAAACGTCGCGTGGTCTGAAAATCTTTTCCTAGTAAGGCAGCCTTAGAGTAGCCGCTTCCTTCGAACTGTCCTAGCCTCTTCTCGCTTATTTTTATTATGAGGCAGAGCTGACCCGAGGATTCCAAATGATGTAACAAGATGGTATCCGGAGTTCGCGAGTCGTGTCAACTGAGAATGTATTTAGTGTTGGCAGGCCGCTGCCTTTCTGACCCGAGCTCTCCACTCCCCTCTGTCCTTGATATTTAACTGAATCGGAATCCTTTGTTAACAGTTTCTTTTTCCATTGTCTATCACCAGATGTATACCCGAAATAAATGAATGAATGGATGAAGAATTCCACAGACCTCGAGCTCTCACTAAGGCTTACCCTGCATTTGCCGACTGTTTTTATAAAACCACGTTTTTATAATTGTAGGTATGGGACGCAGCACTGATAGTCCGTTTTCCGAATTCCCTAATAGCCTCAGCGATTTACGGAAGATTTCCAAAACTGGGCATTTTCGTAGCTTTGCGAACAGAAAAGGGGTACACGAATAGCAAATTTTAGGGTGCTCAAAAAAATGACTCGAATCGTGCTGATTACGAATCTGAGGCCCATTTCTCAATATTTAAAAAATTCAGTCTGATTTGTTCCGAAGCTTCAAAATGGTGAAAAGTTTGCTGCCCAAATGCGACTTTTGACGATTTCGAGAATGCCACGATTAAATGGGTCAGGGGCTCTCTACACACGGAGGGAGGAGCACGGACGAGATTCATTGCTGGCGCGACGCGCGCCAGCAATGGAATTTCTATTCCCATCACTAGAGCGCGTCTGCCAAAAGCTTGCGAAATTTCATGACATTTCATGTTTTGATTGATTCTCACATGACTTTTTCTTTATGTTTCCTGGTTGTTCCTCTATCTTATCCTGAACACTCATTTCAAAAGTCTTGTATCATGGTCCGCGTGTTAGATAAAAACTACCAGCGATGATATCATAATTATGACTCAAAACATGATTAGTAAACTATCAGAATGGTTACAACGGCACGAGAACAAACAAAATTTATTGAAATGACTGTGCAGGATAAGATAATGAGAGGAACAGCCAGGAAACGTAAGGAAAAAGTCATGGCAGAATCAATCAAAACATGAAATGTTCTGAAATCTCGCAAGCTTTTGGCAGACGCGCTCTAGTGATGGGGATAGAAATTCCGCCGCGCGCGTCGCGTCAGCAATTAATCTCGTCCGTGCTCCTCCCCCCGTGTGTAGCGAGCCCCTGACCCCGATCTAATAGCCTCAACACTTCTCCATGGGGTTATTTGGGCTGCCGAATACAAATCTGTGGTCGTTTACTCGATTTTCCTTTTATTACTGTATGTAAGGGTGGGTATACGCCGAACACGAATACTAAGTCCGTTTTTTTGATTTCCAAAATATTAAGGAAAGTGACGCCGGTTAAAAGGCATTATGCCTACCGTCACTCACAGTAACCCTAAGTTTGGCGGCAAATAGACCCTAGATTTGCGTTCAGCGCACTAAATAGCCACCAGCTGAAAGTTTTGAGCGGAATCCCAATTTGTTTTCCGAACACCCCAAAAATTTCCTGATGTGTACCCTCACCTTTTCGTTAAGCAATGAAGACGCCCTCTTTTGAAATCCCTGGAGGCCTTTAGGAGTTTCAATCACCGGTAATTTCTGTACTGTCACAGACCTACAGCAACGAAAACGTAGTTTTCCAAATCGTCGCGGTGCGGGTAAAATAGCCCCTAGTCAGAGGGAGAGCATTTTTGGTTCGCCTCAATGGTCATTGGCAACTTTGGGAAATTTCTTATTTCCATTACACCCTGAGGCGACAAACGCGTATTCTGCACCCTGACAGAACTAAGTGTTGTCTGGGAATGAGTAAAGAGGCTTTCTAAAGTTGATTACTCCAAGAATCCGCATAAAGTCAGGTGACAATGCACCGCTCCCCTCTCCACTCCAACATAAGTAACCACAATAAGATGTCAATACCATTCCACGAATGCCAAAAAGACTATAAAATGATGTACCCCAATTTAATGCTCTATGGGGAGACGCGATAACAGAGTGCAGAGCTGACGGCTCACCACGATAACACATGATTCCATAACCAAAAGGGTGCGTAGGTTTTCTAGTGAAAAACTTCGATCCCGAACAAAGATTTCTATTACATCCGATAATTTAGTACCAGATATACGATACGAGAGACACACTAGTTTGGTCAAATTTTCAGCTCCAAAACATCTCTGTAAGTTGATCTCAACTTCTTCCCTCTGACTGTTGGGACCAAATCGAAGGACACGAGGCCCACCGCAAACCTACCTTTATCCCTCCCCTTTCCATTGACTGCAGATGGAAAGACATTTTTGTTGGTCCATAGGACCTCTGAAACCCACGGCAATCCTCGACCACTCCAGCCACGCAACTGTCTCAACAGATTCTCCACCTGATCGAATTGCTTCCAGCTATTCACCTACATCGTCAGTACTACATCTACATGACTGTGTGTAGAGAACAGCTCCAAATACGAACATTTCATTCATTTTATACAAAGCATAAATGAATGAATGAATAAAAAGGCACTATGTCAAGAGAACAGCTTGAGCTGAATGAAACGACACCATCGCGTATGTTATCTTGATCTATGAGAAACATTCAAGAAGAAGGAGAAAAAAGCTCAATATCAATAAGATATATGATTCATCTATATCAGCTATATATATACGTACCCTCACTTACTTTCCACAGGTCCACAGGTGCTGCTGGTCTCGGAAACTTCACCGATTCGGCGAGTACTGAACGCATGACCCGCATGCATGGCCATCGAAACCCACTTTACATGGTATAATGCAGAGTTGGGGCAGGTGCATAATGCCCACTTCTCAACTTTGAAAAAAATTGCAAAAAAAATTGCGTTTTTTTTTCTTGACTCTTCCTCATGAATCCTTATATTCGTGGATCAAAACTAAACTGCTAAAATCGATTCATTCAGACCTAAAGACAATTTGTTGCCTCAGGATCAGAGATGAGAGGGATTTTTTTTTGAATTTCGGAAATCACAAGGACCTTCTCAATTTCTGGAATCGGAACGCTAAAAACCATCGGGAATCGGAATTCGGGAATTCGTTCAGCGAAATTCTTAACCCTCCCTTGGTGACTGTGCCTACCAGCAAACTTTGGCTCATAACGATAACGGCTTTATTGAATAAATTTCATGCAAAAACACAATCAACCCTGACTTTGCAAAAAGTGAAGGCGGATTTCCAATTCTAATTAAGCGCTTCAAGAATCGGAGGTCCCAAAACCATTGGAATTCAGGAGTCGAATTCCTCTCATCCCTGCCGATTTTTTCGTTTCCCTTCAAAGTTGGTGGGTGGTGCCCTCTCCTTTTCTCCCGCCTTTTCTCTCGTCTCTTGCAGACTCACTGTCTCTCTCACGTCCGCAATACACCATGTAAACCAAACATCGAAAAGGACAATGTATGAACCGTCGGCAATCATGAGACTCACGGTTCCCGCTATATTTTCACAAGGCTGAGTTTATGCTTCCCGCGACGTGCGACCGTGATAGTGCTAACGGGCATATCGGTTATCGGCCGATATAGATGGTAAACACTACGTCGTGTAGCCCGTCGCAGGAAGTATGAACCAGGCCTTATACACTCCTTAACTATCCGATAACCGGGAAATTCTAAGGACACAGTCCAGCGGTAAGCCTTAAGCGATGAAATCGTTCCGCACACTTTGAAATGATTGAAGCTGACGCCCTCTGAACTCGATGAAGGCGAGTGAAGGTACGTAAAAATAGAATCACAAAAATATATAATCATCTGCACATTTGAGGCGGGGATCAATAATTCCGTGGTTAGTGCGGGGTGTGAGAAGTAAGGAATGGCTTTACTGGCAGACTGTCATGCTATGCTTCAGTCCTGAGTGCAAAAAAAACAGAAGTTTGAGTGAGAGTGTGAGTGCGAGATGGTTTGCAGCTGATCTTTGGCGATTTGATCAGTGGGCGGAGCTAGTTAGTAAATTAAGTGATAATTAGAGAAAGATAATGGTGAGAAAAGGCGAGCGACGGAATGCCTGGTGACCACAACATGTATTATTAGTACTGACGATGCATGTGTTAGACGAACAGCTCGACATGCAGGCATGCGATAATGGTGGCAACTAACTCCACTCATTTCGGACGAGTTGGCTGTGGTACTGTCCGAGTAATTGGCACAAAATGAACCGTTGTCGCCAACAAAACACAAACATTTGAGCATGCAAAAATGCAAAATGCAATTGGTTGCAGCCACTCGATTCGACAAAGATTAGCGAAAGCCGGGCAAGTTGGTTAGCCAAGCTGCAAAATCTAGACGAAATGAAGCGGGCCAGTTGGCTGCAATACACATAGATCCAAATGGGGGGGGACAATCTTAGAAATATCGGAATTCGCCGCGTCGACCCTGACGCTCTTTCACGTACGGGGGAGCGTCATCTGGCAGCATACCTGGCTTCGGACTGCCGTGGCCATTCGGCAGGTGATTCTCCCGCATTCCCTGAAAATTTTCGATTTACCAGCATTAGTATTTTCCAGGGCAGTCTTGCCCAACTCACGTAAACGTCTCGGGAATCCATATGGTCTAAAGAAACCATTGAAAGAATGGTGTGCGGAACGTAGCCGACCCGCTGGTGCACATTTTTACACTCCCACCAGTTTTTCGCATCATCCAAGACCTGAAAAGGTTTCAGTACTGATACTCAGTAGCAGGAGCTACATGTCCAACGAGGAAACCGAGCGCTGACCTCCAGGTACTCCCCTCGACTAACTGTGAGCTCCTTAGCATTCTGAGCGACTCGGTCGAAGGTGACCACCACCAGCTTGCTACCTCGCCCAATTGCGTCTTGCACAAACGCCCTGAAAGAGGTGAAAGTGAGCGCGCTCTCTCCTATCCACCGCTGATTTATCTATGGCACTATAGTATTTATAATTAATAATTATCAAAAGTTAGGTACTTGATGACGCCTCGGAAAAAGCAAATTAAAGGCTGTGGACATGAAAAAAATCTTGGAGCTTTTGCCGGAAGTCGAAAAATACGGGGCCCAACTTGTCAGCAATGTCCAAAAAACGAGTAAGAAAGCACGAAATAGCCATAGACGGCCCCAATTTTGAGCGAATCGCCCAACCTCCTGCAAGAAGTGTTCACGATAAATCTCGTTTTTTTTTGAGTTTCCAGTGTGAACCACTACAATGGCAGATGATGGAGGGGAAAGGGTCGAATAAAGCAACGGAAACGCGACGGAAATTGACAAAGACGATTGCGAAGTGAAAATTTCGTTAGCCCATTACGCCTGCTTAGCCACCCCCGCCCCCCGTTTTGACGAGCTTGTGGCGTCGCGGACGTTTTCGACGGCAAATTACCAAGCACCTCCGCCACGTCCAGCCGGATCGATTCGAGCATATTTCGCAATTAGCGCGCGCTTGCGGAAACTAGCGGGGCCCGTAAGCTCGTCCACGCCCTGAATGTTACAGACGGCTATTTAAAGGCACAGTACACCCTCAGATATGAATTTTGAGATTTTCATGTAATTGTGTAGAGGACCCCTCCTGTATAACACGTGCCAAATGCGCGACCTTGGGTGCGCCCGAAGAGGCACTCTGGTATAGGAGGGGCCTGAGAGCGCATGGCGCGCGCACCTTCTCTCGGACGAGTCCCATTTACATCGCTATGCGTTTTTCATGGGTATTCCTAGAATTATTAGCTATTACTATTATTCGATTTCATCTCTGGTGCCGCCCAGATGATAACTATTTCTTCTATTTGTTTCTCTTATCCACGAGAAAATGTCCACGAGAAGGTGCGCGCGCCATGCGCTCTCTGACCCCGCCCACATCGAAATGCCTCTTTTCCCTCCCCCCCGAGACCTCAATTCCTCCAAATAAGCGAGATATAAGCGACCACCACAGGCCCAACCCCCTTGGCTCACCACCACAGGCCCGACCCCCTACCAGATTTTCGAACTCGGTAGCTGCTCGATGGTTGGATGAATTCCAACAAGTCGTCGTTCTTCAGTCCATTACCGGACTGCCTCCTTATCATGGCTTTCCCTCAAGCAACGATTGCGAATGAACAGAAATACAGGCCTGAGACAACTCGTCCACCAACTTTTCACCCTCAAAATCTAGGCATCTTTGAAGAGCCATAACTCTGTTCAAAGGGGATCTTGGACGATTTCAGAGAAACCACTGTGATCAACGTGTGACTCTCTCCAAGATAAGCATGAAATCTGAGAATTAGTTTTTTGGGTGTCCTGTGCCTTTAAGCTTATTCTGAGGGCTTTTCTTCAATGTTTCTTCACTATTCGAACGCAAACGACCGAACAACCCCATTTTTGAGTCGAACTCGAATATCATATTCATCGTGAACACTGCCTTTAATACGCTTACCCATTACTAAAAATTCCGAACTTGTTATCCGCTCATTTCTTGGTTGTGTTCCAGAACTCGGAAGTTTGCATAGAATTTTGTATCTTGTGAAGCGAAATACTGGGCTAAATCCTCCTCACCTTTGTCGGGGTGACTGATCGCCTAAGTCGGGAAGCATCGCTGGACGAGCCCCACTCACTCGAGGTGGCATTGGTGAGGCTTGAGACGATGGTGGACTAAAAATGGCGCTAGTTCACTCTCACATACTCTTAAAATACACCTAGTGAGGCTGACAACTCTTCTTCGACTCACGGTTCATATATGGATTTTGAGCGATTATTGCTCGACTCCGACTCTGCCTTCATCAGCTTGCGTTCCGCTTCCAAACGTGCCCTCTCAGCCCTGAAAAAAAGGAAAATTCACTGAATTTAGAAACTGTCTCACCAAAATCCTTCTGCCTTCGTCCGTAATGGAATTCGCATTTGATTCAAGTGCTGAGAAAGCGTAAGGTCCCGAATTTGTTACAGAGACTATGAAAGTAAAATAAAGAATTCGATGACCGGAAAAAACTTAAAATTTGAATGCATGGTAATCCGAAACTTTAGTTTGAAATCAACTCAAAGGTTGCGATTGCGAATGCTGAACTTTAGTTGAAAGCAAAGTCCACGATCAATCTCGATCTGCAGGTTTCAGTGTGAAACACTAGGTTGGGAGATACTGGAGAGGAAAGGGTCGAAGAAAGCAGCGAAAAAGGGCCAGCAGTCGATAAAAACGGTTTTGAAAGTTGTCCCGTTGCACGTACTTATTCCGGTCAGCCCCCTCCCCCATTCGGACAAGAATGTGGCGCCGCATACGTTCCGATGGCAAATTGCCAAGCAACTCTGCTGCGTACAACCTGATCGATTCGAGCAGATTTCGCGATTGGCGCGCGCTTGCGGAAATCAGCTGAGCCCATGATTCTCGTCCACGCCCTGAAAGTTAGAAACCGTTATCTTATCTATTTCTGAACGCTTTTCTTCGCTGTTTCTTCACTAATAGTTACCCCACGACCAAACATTCCCATTTTTGGGTCGAACTCCAGTTCGATATTCATCGTGAACCCTGCCTTTAAAGGCAGGATCCGGGCAGAATTTCGATTTTGAGACTTCCCGCTAAATCGGTGCTCTTCCTACAGGTAGTCCCAAGGAACATGCGAAAACTGCGTAAAAACCGGTCTTCTTCAAGTTATTCCAGCCACTTCCGTGGGCCGATGATCCAGAAAAGTCAGAAAAGTGTGGCCATCGTCCATAGTTTAGCAGTTGTCCACGCATTCTTCAAAACTGCTGTGTAATTATCGGTCATTCCAGCCATGATTGCCATGCTGTGAATACCGTAATCCCTGACTTTGAGGCTGTTTTCTCCAGAACTAAGGACTCAGAACTCGTGAAACATTCAGACGATGTTCAACTAGGCCAGCACAATCTATTTAACCCCAATTTCGGTAGTGTCAAAACTTGACCGGACCTTGCCTTTAAGTGTTTTGAACTTATTAAAAATCAAGCTTGATTAGCTCAAAACGGTAGGTCACACTAGTAAGTTGATGCTGTGCCTATACCGTAATTTCGGGCTGGGCTAAAATGGTTTCCCTTGTTCGATCTTTAGGACTCTAGTACAGTACAACCACCTAAACGGTCTATTACTCACTTGACGATTTTCTCTTCATCAAGTAAGCGTCGTTCCCTCTCGTGCATCTTCTGCTTCTCGAAGTCGAGTCGTTCCCTCTCGAGCGAAAGGCGATCAAGGTCAAGCTAAAATCCGCACCGAATTGAAAAAAAACTTTCGTTTCAATTAGAGGCAAAGTTCACGATACAAGCGGTTCTCGAGTTCCACCAAAAATGAAAAGATCCGGGGCCCATCGGAAGATTAATGGCATAAAACCGCTGAAAAACGGGCCGGTCGTGGTCCTATACGAGCTCAAGACGTGAGGGTGGCATGCCCTCCCCGCCTACTTCGTCAACGGCCACCGAGGAATGGGCGGGGCGGGCATATAACATTCAAGTTTTGGGACCGTTCAAGGCAAATTATTGCTTGTTTTTGCCGTTTTTTCATCAATGCTGCAATAAATGTCGGACCCTTCGATTTCAGGTGGAAATTCGGAATCTGTTCCTATCGTGAACACTGCCTTTGAGGAATCCAAACAAAAGGGAAGGGTAACAGAAGGTAAAACGAGGAGAACATGCAGGATACTCACATTGTCAACGCTCATGTTTCGTTGTGGACGCGATCTCGTTCTGCTGTTCATCGGCGTCGAAGGAGCCTGTGAAGTGAAACACACAATAACATTCGCTATTACTCGGATCAGACATGCTTCGGGTTAGCGTATTTTGAGCAGCAGGGGTGCTGCTCAAAATTTTCAGGATGGATTTCCGTAAGCCTTTCCGTTAGAGGATCAAACTATCGCGCCACCCTATTCGATCACACCTCAAAAGAAACAGAAAGACATAGCCATTTAAAGGCGGCACACACGCTCGTAAACGTGTTTGAGATAGCTACGGCCGCTACACGAGTAAGAAGTTGGCCCCGCCCTTGTACTTCTCCGTCCCCTTCATTTGCCGTCCTCCCCCAAAACGGGGGTGCTGGGCCATTCCCACCGTCGACGACCTTTGTGGGTGGTACAATAAATACAATAGGTAAACCACATACATCAGCAAGTGTGAGAATGGTCCAGCACCCCTGTTTTGGAGGTAGACGCAAATACAGGGGCGGGGCCAGCTTCTTACTCGTTTAGCGGCATTGTGGATCGTTTTTAATGCTTAAAAAATGCGCAGGCGTTGTGTTTTGAGCCATACGAGTCTATTTCCGTAGTTATCTCAAACACGTCTACGAGCGTGTATGCTGCCTTTAACTGCCTTTAGAAGATCACTCAAACTTCACAGGGTAGGACAGGAGGTGCACATTCACGAACGCCTGAGCGCCACTTCGACTAGGGATCAAAGCAAACATAGGGAGAGAGTGCATGCTATGAAAAGGCTAGTGCTCTGCAAGAGGGAACCGTACCGTATCGACGCTTCGATCGCGAGGTGAGGGACGGTACTGCACTGGTGGCGCCGACTCTCCCCGATGAAGCGGCATCGGAAAGCCGCCGGAAGACAGAGGTTGTCGACGATTATCGGAATGATGCTGTTCGGGCAAGCCGTATGGCGCAAATCCGTCCACGAAAACCGGCCTATACGGTGGTGGTAGCGGTCCAATCCAGTCCTCACTAAAATGCATTCATTATCCAAGTTATGGGAACCGTGAACTTTCTGGTATATGAAGGACAACTCTAAATAGTTGTAGCGGGCGCGTGTAGGGCAGCGGCAAGAGGCGCCACTGTCAAGCACACGGTCGAGTGATGGATACTCGCACAAGACCAGCCAAGCCTTATATCCCTCCAGGGTCGTTAAATTGGTGCCAGACTTGTCTGGGAGGATAGGAGCACTGGCATTAGTTGGCCCCCAAAAGTGTTGTATTAGCCTAATACACATTCAAAAGCTTCTACGATTCTGAATGGAAGTGGAATGTGTGGCGCATCCCCAGAGGGACTGATCAACGACAAGAAATTTATCTTTTATCTCGTTGATTATTTGTAGCAATCAGAGCTAAGGACAACACTTGAGCCTTACAAATAAAGCTTCGGGACAATTGCCTCTTCACAAAAATTGGTCGGCAAAGGAATATCGGCAAGATGTGGGGAAAGAGTCAGTCCCCCGAGCCATTGCTGGGCAGAGATACATGTACACGCACCTGCTATGTTTGCTAGGAGATCACTCGTCCCTAGGGAATGAAAGGGAAGTTCTACTCACGGTGGTGTTCTCCATGTTTCGCCAAGGCTCATCCATACGTCCGACTCTTTGCTTGTTAAACAGTTCTGCATCAGCTCCCTTGCCTCCAGAGAGAGTAATGGTGATACTATCTTAAACAAAAGGGATAAGTATACGATAAATCTCGAATGAACAACTGCCTTACCTGGGGCGCGATATTTCTACCAAGTCCCCAGTGACAGGCTTCCAGAATAACGGTGAGAGGCGTGAAAAGGAAATGCAGCAATTCGGGCGCATTCGGCTCGTGTATGTGATTTTTGAGCTTGGCCTGGAAATTCATTAGTGTAGCGGAACATACCTTCAATGCAAGCTTTCACTTCAGAACTTGCGACTTACTAATAAATTGAAGCTGAGCTTGAATTTCCTGAAAATGTCGACAAACTCGGGCTCGATGGGCAGTTGCGCTCGCATCTGAAGGATTCCATTCGGATCCGGTGGCGGAGGTCCATTTCGCTTGTCACGACGCGCAGCGGTTCGATGTCGGTGTGCCTGAAAAAAAGAAGTTCGACATTAGACCAAGCAAAATGATCGGGTGGCGCATCCGAAGCATGTACGAATGAATGAACCTATTTTGGTGGGCGAGAGGTTGGGGAATATTTGCTTCTAGCAGCCTTTCCAAACGCAATAACGGAAAATCAAAATCAAAATAACATTATCACGCTACATATTTTCGACTAAAAAACTTTCTCCTCGATTGTGAGGCACGCAGTTTATTCTAATACGACTTCTAAATCTTGCGCGAACTTTCGCCTGAATATTAAACGTCGGTTTCGATTAGATTGAGGAACTACAATACCCGCGCTAAGTTTTGTAAAAACGGGGAGCATTCGCCAAACTTGGCAAAAAAGCGTCCGCTGCATGTAACTATTTTGAACGAAGACATTTTTTGCAGTTTGAAAACGCTATCATATTCACAGCTCGAATTCCTTCATAATAATGTGCCTTGTGAACCAAAGTTCCCTGAAATCGCTTTGTTTTCGAGTAAAATTCTTTTTGCGGTCGTTTCATAAAAACGTCGCGTGCGGCAAAGTGCGGCGAAACTCTGAGTAATTTTCGAAATCCTTCATTAAACACTCTCGGGAGCTTCCTGAAAAGTCGGACTTTTGTTGCGAAAGCCCCAGACCGACAAGCGGAGGATTTCGGAAATGCAATCTGCACAGATCTCGAGATAGCCCCACTTTCATCATATTCACGAAGAAAACGTAGAGATTGCTCTTCTATTACTTGTACAATTACTACTCGAAGTTTCGCCGCGCTTTGCCGCGCGCGACCTTTTTGTGAAACGACCGCAAAAACAATTTTACTCAGAAACAAAGCCATTTTAGGGAACTTCGGTTCACAATGCACATTACTATGTAGGAATTCGGGTGGTGAATATGATAGCGCTTTCAGAATCCAAAAATGTTCAAAAAAGTTACATGCATCGGACGCTTTTTCGAAGTTTGGCAAATGCTACCCGTTTTCACAAAACTTAGCGCGGGTAATGTAATTGCTGGTTTTTTAACTCAAAAATGAATTTCAGAAATATTGGTTGCATGTTATGAGACGTTGGAAAGTAATTTGCTCTACAAGCAAATGTAGAAGGTCTTTCTTAGTACAGAGCTTACAACTTGAGAGAAAGCGGAGCCGACTTCTCATCAACTCAGGCACCAAGTCGATTCGACCGATGACCAAACCGCTTTTTTCTGCCGCGTCGGGGCAAACGATCGACGTTTCGGCAAAGCTCCGCCTTCCCGTTTTCCCCGAGAGAAACGGGAGACGTCGGGGATAGGGGGCGTACTAATCAATCAACTCGATTGGACCGACGGCGACACAAAACTATCGCTTGCATCGATCGATTCCTCGTGCTGTCCATTCATTGATGAAACATGTTTTATTTTCAATTTGACTTTTTTTGCTTTCCGCCAATCCATGGGTGACCTTCTGACCTTATATTGCTCAGGAATGCTTAGTGGAGAAATATTTTTGAGTTTGCTGCCGTTTTTATCGTCAGCAGTTGCGATCTGTAGCTCTCCGGGATAATCACATTAATCAAGTACATATTGATATAGTTTCAGTGACTTTTCGGAAATTTGTTTCGTAATGACGAAAGCTCGTTTTGATTTGTAGTTACGATTTTAAAATTTCTTCTCGGTGGCGCATGTCCACAGAGTTGTATAAAAATACAGCTTTCTCGTAAATGGCGACTTGTTAGCATCGATTCTACGCCCTACACCTTTCATAGCGGTAACCGCGACGACGTCATCCTTTATTTTTCGAGCATGGTGGCGAAGCCATATAGCCACCATCAGGGATGAGCGGAATAAAAATTCAAAATTTCGGAAATCGGTTTTCGGGTTTCGGAACAGAATTTTTTTTCTCGGTTTTCGGAAATCGGGTGCGAAACGCCCACAAATGCGCGAAACTTCGGTTTTCGGAACGCGAAACGCGGAAATTTTCGAAAAATCTCAGACTTCCCTAGAGTCTCATTGTCAGAAGCACATTTTGTTCCAGGGAATCATTTTTTAAAGAGATTCTGTCTTAATGAATTACCAACTATGCAACTTCAATAGATCATCTGGATACATATAGAAATCGATGCCGAAAAAATGCACAGATTTATGTACTATACTTTATATTATCTACTGGAGAAAGGAAACGTTCAGGAATTGTCAGAACCAACGTATGAGACTGACAGTAGAGAATTTTCAATAGTTTAGCTCTCTGGCAAAAGTAATGGTTTGGCAACGTCATATTTACGAGAAATTAGAGGGTAAAGGAGTCAAAAAAATGTCCTGGAACATTTATAAAAAAATATTTGACTCACAATAACCTAGCGTAAACAAGAAACTGGGAAATGTAGTGAGATGATTACAAATTCGTTTTGGTGGTCAAACATGGACCAATTATGGATAAGTAAATACAGACGAGGGACCGGATTCTACAGGCTTCTCCATTGGAATTATCAAAGCAAAATCAAGAACGACATGAATTGGACCGCTGCGGTTTCCCACCTTCACTAGTGTTGACTGCCGTACAATAACCTGGAAAACGTTTCACTACATACAGTACCCCGCTAAGTTTTGCAAAAACGAGGAGCATTTCCAAACTTTGCGAAAAAAAAAACGTCCGATGCATGTAACTTTTTGAACGAAGACGTTTCAGAAAACGCTATCATATTCACAGCTCAAAATTCTACCCAATAAATTGCTTTGTGGACCGAAGTTCCCTGCAATCGTTTTGTTGTTGAGTAAAATTGCTTTTGCGGTCGTTTCTCAAAAACGTCGCGTGCGGTAAAGTGCTGCGTAACTTTGAGTAGTAATTGTGCAAGTAATAAGAGAACAATATCTATGTTTTCTCAGTAAATAAGATGAAGGTGGAGCAATCTTAAGATCTGTGCAGGTTGAATTTTCGAACTCCTTCATTTATCGGTCTGGGGCTTTCGCTACACAAGTCAGATTTTTCAGGAAGCTTCTGAGCGTGTTTAATGAAGAATTTTGAAAACTAAACCTGCACGCGCGCGACGCTTTTGAGAAACGATTGCAAAAATAAATTTCACTCGAACACATAACGATTTTAGGGAACTTAGGCCCACAATGCACATCACTATGTAGGAATTTGAGCTGTAAATATGACGGCGTTTTCAGAATCCAAAAACGTCTTCATTCAAAAAAGTTATAAGCATCGGACGTTTTTTTGCCTTTTTTTGCCAAGTTTTACTAGTGCTCCCCGTTTTTACAAAGTTAGCGCGGGTATTATAGTTTCATGGCACCTTTGATTTTGTTTTATTAAGTGCAACGGAGAAGCTTGTAAAATCCTATCTTTCGTCTTTTACTTTCGACAAATGATCTATGATTGACCACATTCGTATTTTTAATCATTTCACTACATTTCCCAGTTGGCTTGTTACTTCAGGTTATCGTGCGCCAAAACATTTTGTAAAATATTTCAAGAAATTTTTTGACATCTTTGACCTCTAATTTTTCGCAGTAATGACATGCCAATCACTAATCGAGGGGGGGGGGGGAGGGGGGTCAAAGCTCTAGAAACTCCCGGTACTAAAAGAGGGTCAAAGCTCTAGAAAATCCCGGTATTTTTCTCAAAGAATCCCTTTCTGGATTGACTTTTGTTGAGAGATTAATTCGAAAGAGGCGAAACAACTGACAGCTTTTGCCTTCGGTGAGTCTTGGAGCGTAACACTGTCTCAAAAAAGGCCCAATCCTGGGCGAAATCCTATCAGTAACGGTGCTGGTTTTTTTCGGTTTTCATTAGTTTCCATTTTTACGGGCGACGGAGCGTCGGGTGGCTCATAATAACGTGCTTATATGTTTCTGAATGTCTTCGACTTCAATTTTTAAGTGCCGCTCAATTTGGGCTATCAACTTCACATTGGAATAGAAGATATGTAGCTGCACCCATTTCCAGCCCACTGTTGGAAAATTAGCTTCCTGGTTCATCGAGAAGTGTTCTCACAAGATCGTGAACGCCATTTGAGAATAAAAAAAGATTAACACCAAAATCGAGCGTTTTTTTTTCATGGTTTTCGATTCTCAGTAAACCACTCCAGACCACTTCTTGGTGGTAATACCAACTTTTGCGCTCTCATCAATGGAAGGAAAACCGCTTCACTACAATTACCCCAAACGGTATTTCCGGAATCGCAGGGTTGCGCAAGTGCGAGTTGTGGCCAAATATGGCACACGCTTAACGCGCAACACAAATTTCACACATTAAAAGTAGAAAGAAATCACTAAACTAGTAAAGCAACAGAAAAATTTTTGCAATATGACGCCCAGATCAGCTGTAATTTGGTAGTTTCGACCGGTCTTCAGGGCCTGATAATAATTGTCATCAGATTAAAACTCTTGCACGACGAGGTAGGAGAAGAAAAAAATAGAAGATTCGATGTAATCTCAAAATATTCAAATCAGTGTAGAAAAATCATCGGGGAAATTCTCGATGATGACGAAGTCGCCATATTTTGTTCCGCATTTTCCGCGTTCCGCAGCAGATTCTGCGGTTTTCGGAAGGCGGAACGCGGAAGGTCAAAAACGCGCGAAACTGCGGGTTTCGGAACGCGAAACGCGGAATTCCGCTCATCCCTGGCCACCATGCTCCGAAAATCAAGGATGACGTCATCGCGATGACAGCTATGAAGGGGTTAGGGCGCGAAATCGATGGTAACAATATGATGAAGTTATCATCTTATCAGAATCCCTGCTATGAAAGGTGGGCCAAGCCACGATCCGCGAAGGTGTGACGTCGTCATGGAGAATGCAGTCCTGGCTATGACATGTGAACCGACAAACGACCCACGGATTAGTCACGAAATCATCGAGACTGCAATCCCGGCTTTGAGAGGTGGACCGATGTCATTCCCGAAACGAACGAGCCACGTTTCGGGTTGACCCCGCCCCTTTTTTCGTTTCGAGCCAGAGCGGTTCAACGGTCCAACCTCGTTCTGACGGCGCTCAAATCGATGCGGTGCCTGAGAAACTACGGTCGAAAAATAAGTTTTTGTGCTTTTCAATATCAACCATTCTTGACAAAAATAGCTTTTGTGCTAAGAAAACAATCAATTGAGTATTCTCCGTTGTTTTTGACCCGTTCCTTCACCCTTTCTCAGGAAGCGTTCATACGTCGCGAGAGCGTGAGATTACGCAAAATCGATGTTGATCAAGAGCACACGTCTTGCTTGCCGCTAACGCACGTTCGCTCACGCGCTCTTACGCCAGCTCAAAGAAGAAAGCAGCAAGTTTCGTGCATACTGTTCAATCCCCAAAGTAGGAGACAGTAAACTTGTTGCAAAACTGTTGCCTTTGTACCCAATAACCCCACCACAGATTACGCGAACCTAAGGAAATGATCAGCCTTTGAACCGCTTCGAGCGATTAAACACCTGGTCAAAGATTGTCAATCGAATCAAAATCAGATGGGGGTGTTTGCCAGTGTTTAATTGCGGGCACGGGCTACTCCAGCTTTGAGGAGCGTTGAGAGGCGCACAACAGCGGGAACGCGCGCACTCGCCACGTATGCACGCTGCCTCACCCACTCGTTAGATTGTACGTCGGCGTAATAGCATTCGAGCCCGCGAGGAAGGTTAAAGACTAACTATACTTCGGACCGAATTATATAATTCGAAAAATATTCGAATGATTTTTCAAATTTCGAATCATTCAAAATTCGAAAATTTTGGTTTTCGAATAATACTCGAAAATAGAATATTTTGAAAACGAGCTTACGAATAATATTCGAAATTCAAATATTTCGAAAACAGACTTCCGAATGGTATTCGAAATTCGAATATTTCAAAAACAGATTTCCGGATAATATTCGAAATTCGAATATTTTTACGAGCATCTTTGAATTTTTGAAATTCGAATAATCGAAATGCACAATCATCATTTCATCAGAAGCCCTTTTTTCTGGACAATCTTTTAAAGCACACTCTATCAAGGCACCATCTTGACCTATTCGCCGCACGCCCGAATCGGGGTTCTCACACACTTGGATCGTTTGAAATATTGAGTCACCGTACAAGGTGCTCCTTCGGTGGGATAGGCTGGCTTGAACGGCCAGCCAACGCAAACAGTTTCTCTCTCGCTTTTGCATTTATTATGTAACTGTCAGGCAGATATGGATATTACCAGGGTTTTAGCTTCCAAAACCCTCCCGTTCCAGAGAAACAGTTACTTGAAATACTGGCGGGAGCAAGTGAGCTCACTAATCGACAATGACTACTCTATAAAGATAAGCTAGGAGAGGTCTTTGCGCGGCTGGAGAGGTTTGGTTGTGCTCAGGCCTTGTGAATTACGATTTGCAAATTACGATGAATTTGAAAATTTACGAAATTACAAAATTCAGTTATGCACAGCCTCGCTCGGCGTGGCACGATCGATATTATAGGATCGCGCTACGCCGCGCCTCTCGGCGGCGGGAGTATAAACGTCGCCTAAGGTCAATGGTATACATTGTCGCTGCCGTTAGCGAAAGTCATGGCATTCAGCACAGATCCGGGACCAGCATCGGAGCAATGGCACTGGCCGTCGTAGGAACAGTTGTCGCGTGTCCGTCGCAGCGACGTGTCGTGGAGGGCTGACATACTGCAAATGTGCCGATGCCTGTCGTTGCCACTGTCGCTGTCGCTGTGGAATAGCGGTATAGAGCTTCGGGGCAACGATCGTCTTCTAACGTTAAAATATGCCTGTCGAAGTGACAGAACATGTTTATCTGCAATAACCTGTCTGAACACGTTTGATCGATACGTATGATTTGTTTAGGGGCAGAGCGGTTCCCCGAAGTTCCATACTCGCACTCGTCGCTGTGCAGTGCACTGCGACAGCGACAGATTTGAAGGGCGGGAAGCGGTCGCTGTCGCTGTGCGAGCGACGCGACCTCGTGTCGCAAAACTATACCATTGGCCTAACGCTCTTTTCATACCTTTGCTGCCGCGTCAAATGCGGCTCCAAAGGAAAATAATAAAACGCGGCGGTGGATGGGAAAAACTCTCGATCGTTATTACCGCTATAGCGGCGTTTGCCGCGCTTTACTTTCTCGTTACCAGTCCCGATCGCGAATCGATTTCGCCAGCATTCTCATGTGGAAAGAAGCTAGTACTTCCGTCTCATTTTCTAGTAATCCAAAACACTGGATTGATTGTAGCTCAAAAGCGGCATTTTCCGCGGCTGCAAAACGGCATGAGTGTGTTAGAGTTTCAAGCTCCCGTGCTCAGCCCTGCCCCCCCCCCCCACCTGAAGTCATGCTAGCGCTCGGCGGCAGCCAATTTACCTTGGCCGCGCCGTGGCGTAGTAGTAGGTCTTGAGAGCGGCGCTAGGGTCTCGGCGCTTGGGTGCGATAAGGCACTTCCTCAAAAAGGGATAGTGGTGGTGAAGTCTTGCCTGAAGCCAAGCGTCTGGTGCTAAACGCGCGTGACGCGCCGCGAGTGACGCGCTTGTGGAGACTATGAACCTCCAGCGGCGACGCTATGGCGGAGCGGATTAAAATGGGCCCTAACTTCGTCGAGCAAGCAAAACCTGTACGTGCGATCACTACCATAGTAGCAGAAGATAACACTAAAATCAATAATTATTAACCAAAATGGAATTGAAGACGGGTTAAAAATGAAAATCAGGCGTCAGACTATTAATACATCAACGCCGCGCCGGCGCGTGCCGTATGAATAACGCCTAACATTGTGGTAGGCTCTCTCAACCAGTTCCGACAAAATCCAACTCCAGGGACAGATTCTGCAGCCATCCTCGTTAAAATGGTTTGAGATTAAGAGTAAGTGTAACCGATGAATATTTCTACAAAGTGATAGTCACAGTAAATGACAGCTCAAAACTAATTTCCAAAATCGAAGCTATCATTTGTGAATTCGAGAAAATTTATCCGGAAAATAGAAAAAATTATTCGAAAATTCGAAGATTCCGATTTTTGAATATACTCGAAAATTTTAAATTCGAAAAATCAGTTTTTCGAATATATTCGAAAATCTGAAATTCGAAAAATACCATTTCCGAGTTTATTCGAAAATTTGTAATTCGAAAAAAAAAATTTCGAATATATTCGAAAATTCGAAAATTTTTACAGTTTTTCCCAAGTATATCAGAGACCCACCATGCGTTGGCAGCATTCGAACCTCCTGTTGACGAGGGGTTCACTCCGATGTCAGCCTTGGGATGCCACACCTATTGTGCTGTCGTAGGCAGCGTCCATACGTGGCGAGAGCGGGCGTCCCCGCTGTTGTGCGCCTCTCGACGCTCCTCAACGCCGGAGCAGCCCGTGCCCGCAAATTAACACAGGCAAACACCCCTACCTCGTGTTGATTGATTGAAAACGTTTGATTGGGTGATCAATCGCTCAAGTCGGGGCAACGCCTGATTATTTCCCACGGTTTTCGACTTCCATGGTGGGATTATAGTAAATAAGGGCAGTAGTTTTGTTACAGGTTTAATGCCACCTGCTTTAATGATGGAGCAGTAAGCTTGAAACTTGCTACTTGCTTCGTGGTGCTGGCGTAAGCGGGCGAGAGCGAGCGGGCGAGGGCACGCGAGAAGAAGCGCCTGTGAGCGGCTAGTGAATCGTGTGCTCACGATGACCGTCGATTTTGCGTAATCGCACGCTCTCGCCACGTATGGACGGAGCCGTGCAGGAGTTTACCAATTTAACAGTGTCATTCCTCCGAAAAATGCCCTCCAGCGTGATAAAGGAGTGCTTGAGATCACAGATCACAGTCCTTGACGAAGGATCGACAAGAGTTTCTGCGACTTTCAATGGGTCTCTCGAAAGAGAATTTTCACCACAAGACAGTGTAATTGTATGTTCGGATCAGATATTATTTAAATTAATTTTCGGTTCAATGACACAGGACCTTCCTTGATCCGTCACGTCATTACCCCAAAATCGATGAAAAAACTCTTTTTTCAAAAAATTCAAAAACAGCAACCACACATGCTTGAAGAGTGAATCGTTTCCTTCGAAACGAATCACATACATATATCATGTCGCAAAAATTTTAAAACTTAGCCCGCGATTTCCACTACGAGAAAAACGCAATAACTTGCTCTACAACCTAATAGTTCTTATGCAGCTTCTTTGCTCCGTGAGGTATTTCCAGGCTCGTGCTTCAATACAGGATGGGGCCTGGGAAGAGTGACCGTCTGACTGTTATTCAGGAACATTCGTGCCGTCCATCGATCCTACCTCTGCTGCGACTACATCAAACGGTTTTTTGGAACGCGCGGCACCGAATGTCCTAACCTAACGGCTAGTAGTAAGAGGTCAGTCATATTCATCGACAGCTTCTGAGCGGAATGAAATCTCTTTCCAACTTGATTCCCGTGACGAGTCTGAAGCGAGCTCACCTGTTGTTCGAGCTCCCTTTGAGCGAACGCGGCCGATTGAATCCGTGCGACAAACCTTTCGATATCGTCAAAACACCGATTTAGTGTATTCTGGAAGGAATCGATTGAGCCATAGACCATCACAGCTCTCAAAGAAATGACTTACCACATCTCTCTCAAAAAGTTCCGAGTTGTCACCTTGCATCGACGAGTCGTCCGTCGGGTACTGCAGTAAGTCTGAACAGAAGCAAATAAATTATGTATACATATTAATCAATTTAACTATTTGGCATAGGAAATCGACAAGAGAAGCGTCGGTACACTAGCAATTGAACACAGAAGCTTGACAAGGATGATAAGAAAAATGAACCATCAGGAATGAGAAACGTCACCCGGAGCTAACCCCAGCAAATGCCATTACACCCTGACTAGAGTGAGAAAAAATGGGATATCTACCTTCAATTATAATTAGACAAATATTTGCGATAAATCAAACCAATCTACTTTTCGCCAAAAGAACACAAAATAACAATAAAAATCAAAACAAAAAACGCAGCAACTCATTCCCCAACACAACACAATAACATCGAGAAAAAACGCGTCAGAATTGAACAAGCTTGTTAAAAAAATTAACAAATTGGGTCACACATTTTAAAAGAATTCCTGAAAAAAGTTTGGAAATTCTGTTTCATATAAAAAACAAGGAAATATGTGAGGTTATTTGCCAATGAACAGAGCTATGTATGCACGTCAGGAGACAGAAAATGCGGTTTTTTCTTAATCGATCTATGAAGTCTGCAAAATAAAAAAGGTTCCCACTTTTGGAATTTCCAAAAAATATCTCTAAAAATCATAAGCCTCAAAACTCTGCCTTTATTAGAGAACTTTTCGCATAGATCTTTTACCGAGACGGATCAATTAACAATCGGTTGGCGTTACCAGAGCAAGAAATTTCTCCCCATATGAAATTTTTCCGCAATCAAAACTTTCTCGAGTAGGATACTGGCATTTAAAACAAAGGATTCCCAATAAAAAAACCAGAAAAAAAAACTAGAGGAACCAAATCTCGGAAGCGAACGAGACATATCCCAGAAGACAGAGCATGGGCATCAACGCAATGATTAATCGGCTAATAAGGCCGGACTAATGTGTTACTTTTCTTCAACAGTTCTGAACGTAGGAGCGTAATATGGGCTATCACCACATGTATTGTTTTACTCGATACTTGGTATGATCGCATGTTTCCCAAAGCTTGTCTTGGTTCGTACATATGTGTTCGTAAAGAACACTTCAATATGATTTTTATCACGAATGCTGCATTCAACTCCGTGCCTACTCCAACAGCACCTTTTAGAAATGCTTTTGCTAATTCTCGCCCGAGATTCTCGTGACGGAACACTTAAAGATTCTGTTGAAGGAGAAATGAAAAAAGCAAGAAGGGCTATGTAGTATCATTTTCCGTTTGCAGTTAATTTTCTGAGCGGGTCTATACGTACACTGGTGTCTCTCACCTGATGGCAGACGATGCGGCTGCTGGGGACCACTATTTCGACGACCATTTCGCACCTTCTTGAACTGACCACGAATGTACCACTGGAGGTCATCGGCGACTTCCGTTGCTGCCACACGATTGCACTGTAACCAATTCGTTCTCTCCGTCAACTATTTTCATCAAATCATTTCACTCTCACTGCAATGCTATCGCTGACTTCAAGAAAAAAACAGAAGAAAATGGAAAGGATAGCAACGGACGATTTTTTCCATTGCCCACTTCAGTATGATTTGCCTTGATATTTGGATAACCGCCACATTCCCCATCCGATCAAATATTGAAAAAAAGTAAGAATTCCTCCAAATTTTACTAAAGACGCACTTAGCACACCATCCTGAGAACACACACACCTGAGAAAAGCTGGCCTTTTTTTTCGTGTATGGATGATAGCGTGCGGTGACTAATCGATGAGCTGGCAGCTATCAAAAGAAAATACTTAAACGCAGTTTTCGCAATAATCTTCGATTTCAAGATTAATCGCTAAATAGACCGCTTCTTTACTCTCAGTGGAACTGTTTGTTGTGACAATGAATCCTTTTGTGGACCCGCCTTTTGCAGTTCTCCATTTTTCGTTGCTCCGTTCTTTCCTTCGGACTCTAACCAATGCCGTTTTGCCCAAAACAATCTTTTATTTTCGATTAGTCCCATTTTTTACCGGTGACAACCACCGTGAACATGTTCATCCAATCGATGAGCTAGTCCAGGCCAGAGAAAAATGTCACTGAAATACGACGTTTCAATGCGTTTCTCGCCGTTTCTTCGTAATTTTAACAACACTTGGTGGCCAACGCATTGTTTTGAGTGGAAAACTCGGTAAGGAAAATTATCGTGAACACTGCCTTTAAAGGCAGCATACACGCTCGTAAACGTATTTGAGATTACTACGGAAATAGAATCGTATAGCTCAGAACACAACACCTATGCATTTCGAAGCGTCAAAAACGACCCACAATGCCGTTACAGAAGCTCCAAGTCTGGCCCCGCCCGTATTTTCACGCCCCCTGTATTTGCCTTTCTCCTCCAACGCAAGTTGCTGAGTCATCATCACCGTCGGTACTGTTGGTGGATTGCCTAACAAGTGAGCCACACACGCCACTGACAGCGAAGATGGCGCAGCAACCCTGCCTTGGAGGAAAAGGGCAAATACAGAGGCTTAAAAATACGGGGGGGGGGCAAACTTGCTACTCCTGTAACGGCATTGTGGGTCGTTTTTGACGCTTCAAAATGCATAGGCGTTGTGTTCTGAGCCATACGATTCTAATTCCTTAGTAATCTCAAATACGTTTACGAGCGTGTATGCTGCCTTTAAGTGATTACATCTCAATGAAACGGTTTCCATCTTGAGAAATACTCATGTGCTCCAGGAAATTTTTCCCAGTTGTAGTGTTCGAATTTCGACGCCACCAAAGAGGCAGCAACGATGTTCGGGTGTGAAAGAAAACATTCTTAACGGGATGATGATCGAAGTCACAGTGGCGGGAGCAGTTCGGCCGGCACACGTGACGCGCGCGCGGCGAAAACCGCTGCGCACACGTCGTCGTTGGAGCGCGTTAACCGAGCGCCAACTATTTTTCTTGTCAGAGGCCCCACGGTTAACGCGCCCCAACGACGACGTGCACGCAGCGGTTTTCCGCCGCGCGCGTCACGTGTGCCAGTCGAACTGCTCCCGCGCTGTGACTTCGATCAACATCCCTTCTCGACCACGGTTGAGTCGCAGAAAAACTCTAAGAGGAGAACCTAGATCGAAAGATTTTGAAAAATTCTGTTTAATTTAACAGACTGCCTGAACACAGTGGAAACTTGGCTCAGGGTTCGTTCACGTCATTTCTTCCTCTCGAAGGAAGACCTGTAGTTGACTATCAGAGACTACTCCAAATATGTGGCAGAATTACACCACGGCAAACGCCAAGCGTTTCAGGACCTTCAAAATAGACTGCGCAGTTTGGCACATTGACAACACAGTTTTAAAAATATAATAGCGGCGCAAACGATACATAGAATCCGGAATATTCATTATCGGGTATTTATCCGAATGATTTTTCGAATCTAACCGACTGTCTCGGGTAATCATCACTTCTGCTTTTCGAATGAACCGAAAGCCCATCATCCAAAAATTTTAAGCTTGTGTCTGATATACAGCAGAAACCTATTAGAGTATTGATTTGGCACGGTGTTTGGGTTTGATAAAGTTCTAGAAATATGTCAAGTAGAAAGGAGGTCTCCGAGACATTGCGCTCTGATCAACACTCGCCTCTCGCGCGCTCCTAAGGCTGCGTTCAGTTTTTCCGGGGCGACGCGATGGTACATGTCAGTGCAACGCGATAGTTTGCTAGTGCGACGTGAAAATCGCGTCGCGTAGAAATTCAGGTGCGAACGCTGGGCGATGACGCGCAATTGCGTACGTACGCGATTTGCCGTAAACAAGCAACAGCAATTTTTAACTAAAGTTAGCAACAGTTCTTTCGTGTTTGTTTGAGTGCAAGTGGTCCCGAACCTGCTCATTTCATTGCTTTCATTGCGCGATTTGGATATGTTAATGAAAAAAACTCTGAAGAAAACCAGCAACGAGCTTGCCTTCGCGCGACGACCATCGCGTTGCGATGCAATGGTCGTCGCGCGAAGGCAAGCTCGTCCGCAATTCGTTGCTTCAGATCATTTGAGCGTCAAATCCGATGCATCGCGCCACTTCACTGTGAACACCTAACGAAGGGGCGATGCGACGTCGCTTGATCGATACGTCGACTATTTATAACGTCGCGTCGCGAATGAACTCTGAACGTCGCCTAACGGCATGATAGATGATGTTTTTTAATATGGTGACAGTGTTTCAGATGTTACGCCGTCGACATATGCGCGTGCTTGATCCACTTCAATGATCTGTTCTTTTCTATGGCACTCTCTCTGAAAACTGACCAATTTCGGAAGCGTGAAATCGTTTTTGAAATGAATGATCGGCAGGAGCCTGAGGGGCCCCGATTTCGCACGAAATAAATCACCTAGTAGTCGTCTTCGGTTAGCGCTCCTACTTCACGCATGCGACCGCATTGAGCTGCCAAGATGGGATCATTTTTAAGCGGAGATCTCCGCTGTGGCTGCAGTGGCTGCATGAAAACCTACCACCGCTAAAGCCCTTGGACCCTCCACTTAACAAACGCGAGAGTAAATTTCTAAAATCCAAATTTGAGCTCGGTCAGGTTCATGAATCCGTTTCCATATTTGCTGTGGGATCGAATGCGGCTGCAGATGCTTGCTCGACTTTCGTACTTCTCACTGATTTTCAGAAAAACAGATAATCGATAGATTTTTCAGAAGAATTGGTGATATATGTATAGATCAATAGAAAATTTGCAGCAGCCCCTATATCCAAGTTTGACGCCTGGACGCCGAGAGGAAAACGATAAAAAGTGGAACAGACGTAGCTATTTTGAGCACTGGCAGGACCCAATATTGGACTTCTGAACTAGCTCTCTCAATCTTTTGATGGAGCGTCTCAGGACTTCAGCGTTGGTACGTCCTCAAGTAGAGAACTTCTGCCTCTGAATGACCCCACTGCACCTGCTCTCTACGGTCACATGCGGGGAGGATGAGCGATTACCGAAGCCGACTGCATGACGAGAAAATTTGGGGATCCTCCCGGCTTCTGCTCACTATTGGTTTCAAACACGATTTTGTGCTCCAAAGTTTGGTGCACTCCGAGAGTTCGAAAAAATAGACATAATATACAAAGTTATTAAAGATGCGCATATGCAGGCGCGGCAAGATCAGAAAACTTTGTCACAACATTCGAAAAGCACCCTTCACTGACTATGCCTATCGTGACTTTTCGGTTGGATGATAAGCGTGCTTTCCATTGATAACTACGAGACGCCGCAGTGACAAGCCAAGTGCGCGCTCTTAAAGGCACAGTACACCCTCAGATATGAATTTTGAGATTTTCATGTAATTGTGTACAAGACCCCTCCTGTATAACACGTGCCAAATGCCAGATCTCATTTCCTCCAAATAAGCGAGATATAAGCGACCACCACAGGCCCGACCCCCTTCGCTCACCACCACAGGCCCGACCCCCTAACAGATTTTCGAACTCGATAGCGGTTCGATGGATGGATGAATTCCCACAAGTCGTCGTTCTTCAGTCCATTACCGGACTGTCTCCTTATCCTGGCTTTCCCTCGCGCAACGATTGCGAACGAAGAGAAATACAAACCTGAGACAACTCGTCCACCAAATTTTCACCCTCAGAATCTAGGCATCTTTGAAGAGCCACTCAGAAAAATGAAAACAAGTTACTTGTAACATAAAAGGCCGAAAACAAGTTACTTGTAACATATCTGAGCCGATATAAGTTACTTGCGACTTATCTCAGGTCATTTGAGTTACGTGTAACATATCGGCGGGATACTGCGTGCGGTGCGTCTCCGATATGTTACATGTATCTTAAATGACCTGAGATAAGTCGCAAGTAACTTGCATCGGCTCAGATATGTTACAAGTAACTTGTTTTCGATTTCTGAGAAGACACATTGTGCACTGCGCCTCCGATATGTTACAAGTAACACAAATGGCACAGTATAAGTCGCAAGTAACTTAAATCGGCCGAGAAGATATTTCCTAGGGGGATGTACGACGCACTTGCGGGGTCGGCCTTACGACTGGCGTTGCTGTTGGTTCAGTTACCCAAGTTTGAGGTACTTGACCCCACCCAAGCAGGGAAAGCCCCGCACAACATTAATTTTGCGTAGTGTGTGGTCTGGGACGCACTCTCTGTGTCGCGTGTCGTCTGCGTCACGTGATGGCCACCCATATTGAAAATATAACTGTAAGTTACATGTAAAATAACTCTAACTTACATGCAATATAAATTTAAGTTACATGTAATATAAATGTAAGTTACTTGAGACATTCAAGAAAGTTACATTTATATTACAAGTAACTTGTTTTGATTTTTCTGAGATTGCGCCTCCGATATGTTACATGTAACTTAAATGGCACAATATAAGTCGTAAGTAACTTAAATCGGCCGAGAATATATTTACAAGGGGGATGTACGACGCACACGGGGGGTCAGACTTACGACTGGCGTTGCTGTTGGTTCAATTACCCAAGTTTGAGGTACTTCACCCCACACTAGCAGGGAAGGCCCCCACAACATTTTGTTGCGTAGTGTGTGGCCTGGGACGCACTCTCTGCGTCACGTGATGGCCAGCCATAGTGAAAATATAAATGTAAGTTACATGTAACATAAGAGTAACTTACATGCAATATAAATTTAAGTTACATGTAATATAAATGTATGTTACATGTAATATAAATGTAAGGTACTTGAGACATTCAAGTAAGTTACATTTATATTACAAGTAACTTGTTTTGATTTTTCTGAGCATAACTCTGTTCAAAGGGGGTCTTGGACGATTCCAGAGATACGAATGTGATCAGCGTGTGACTCTATCCAAGATAAGCATGAAATCTGAAAATTAATTTTTTGGGTGTCCTGTGCCTTTAAGCGATTTGCCTTGCAAGAAAATGCTGTTTTCGTGGATACGCGACTACCTGAACTAATGGAGGGATCCAGACTAGAATAACGCGGAAAGGAGTGCTTTTCCGCCGTTTTCGGGTGATTTCTGGAACAGCCAAGGGCCAGAGCGTTCATTAAAACGAAAATATGAAAAATTGAAATTCTGAACGAGCCAGAGCTTTAGCCTGCGGCAGTACTGGCGGTGTTACAGTAGAACTGCATAAATACCCAAACCAAAAAACAATACGAAATGGGTAAGCTGCGCCCTATAGATACCTGGAAGATGTGCATCTCCGTCGGGGTTGCCGATCGTTTATTGCGAGTGTCTTCCCGTACGATAAAGAGCAGAATGTTGTTGTAGGTATCCCTAGGGTCACTGGATACGTGAGCTGTCGGCTGCTCGATCAGATCCAGGGGAAACTGTTCAACGAGGTCCTGAAATGAGGCCGATTTCAGGTTTCAAAGGGCAAGTCTTAGAAACTTTTAGTGTATGCCAACACTTTTCCAAACGTTTCGCAAATTGGGTTGAATGCCTTTAAACGCGCGAAAAAATGATAAGAACGTAAAGGCCAACCGAACATTGCTCGACACGACGCGGTCGCGTCACGGCTCTCCTAAACAAAATTGATGATAACCAGTTGATAAAGGGTAGGGTATAAAAGAAGTGGAGAGCGGTGTGTCTTCATTCACATACCGTCCTTCTCCAGGGGTCGGCAGTTGATGATCTGCCTGGACTAGGAAGTAGGAAAACAGCACAACCGGTCGTCAAGATATAAAAAAAATCGGAGTAAAATCTTCGACAATTGTAGAGCCGTGACGCGGCCGCGTCGTGTCGAGCATTGTTCGGTTGGCCTTTACGTTCTTATCGAAAATGAGTTAGAATGTATTGACCAACCCCATTCTCATCTTCAACTGTGACACCATTTTGTCGAAATCGGAGCACTAGGGGTTGAGCCCAGATGGCAGAATTCTTCTCCATCTGTTTCAATTTGCGAATTCCGTCCGCGGGGAAGGTTAGCCCGAACTGTCGTCCAACGGCGAATGTAGCCAGATGCTCCACGTAGTACGACGGTGTCATGTCGTCGATTCGCGACACCATCATTGAACGTGGCGGTGCTGAAAGAACACAACATCAGCATGACGATGGTCAAAGCCGACCGCTGGGACCAAACTCGCGTCAAGAAGCCGGTTATTGACTGCCTTCGACTGCTGTCATCGACCGAAGTCGTACAATTACTCGCCACCACTACCAGACCACAAAGCGAAATTTGTTCCCTTCCAAACGGCCACATAGCCGGTACTCGACTACGCGCTCACTCTCCCACACCATTATCTCAAGCTTCGAATTGTCCATTTGAGGGCGACTGTCAGCGTCCACATGGTTCCGAAGGCTTCTCATTTTTCTTGAAGCAGCGCTAGAGATTTTTCCTTGGAAGCTTCGTACGTTTATAAGAATTTGTTCCATGCTTCCATATTTCTAATCAGATATACCTCACATTAGAAAAAATCTAAAGGTCGTTTTCAAAAAAAATCCCATCCCTTTTCAGAGAGAACAGTTTTTTCAGCCGCTGTTTATGAAATATTTCACTCCGTTGAGGACTAGATGAGAGCAACGAAAGAGGTTTGCGAAAATTCTTCAGTTGGGTGATCTTTGCATTTCTGCCACAACTAAAATTTTCAGCAATTCATTCCTTGCGCAATAATCTCAAGACACCAATCTTCGTACACGCATACTACGAGAAGCTTGCTTTTCAATGAGAGTTAATTTGTGAATTTTCGACTGTCTTCTTCAAACGAAAAAATGGATCGATTTTTGAAAGTAGTCGACAAATTGAGAATTAAATATAGTGTTAATAGGAAACTCCATTCAGCTTTCTGTACAATTCGGTGCCTTGAAGTCTTTGCATAGAGAAAATATTGCAGAAGTTCCAACATTCGCAGAAATGCAAAAATAAGTCGACTGAAGAAATTCCGCAAGCTTTTTTAAGTCTTCAGAAGGGTCGAGTGTTTCCACGACAATGGCTGATTTGATGCTTCAACAGCAGATGAAACTGAACTTTTTGAAATAATCATTATTTAGACCGCACACTAAAATAAAATAAGATTTTCGAAAATTATCGAATTTTACGGGTACTCCTTGGTGGTGTTTCGGAGCGTTAGATAGAAAGGATGCTACATCAAATACCACATTATACTGCTAAACAAAGCATGAAATAACGAGGAAAAAACGAAAATATTTCGTTTTTTCTTTATTAATAATATTTAATCCAACCACATGCCTTCAATGATTTTACAAGGGACCTCTAGCTAACAAGTTATTACTGATTAAGGTCACTACCTTATAATCCAGTTTTTTGTAATTCTCATGTATTGAGTCCGCGTTTTATGCCCTGAACAGTAGTGCATTGGAAAAGGCCGATTTCACTCTACAAGACCCTAGCCTGGCTGACCCTTAAAGGCAATGTTCACGATAAATTTCACTTCCGAAATTTCCATGGTTTACGTACGGCCTGGCGCCCTATATAGCAAGGCATGCTTAAAATGGACGTGAAAGCCGCGTTTTTGAGCCTAAATAGGCCGTTCCTTGTTTACGCTGATTTTTGAGCGTAGGGAAATTGACCGCTATGAAGGATGACGCCTATCAGTGCAATCAAACAATCAGCACTTCCTTGACTTGATCAATCCTGTAATCTGAGAGTTCATTTGTTTACATCGAGAGGGCGGAACTGGAGCACGGGGCGGTTCTGGAACACCAAAACGCTTGCTCGCAGGCGTTATTTTGACACTCCAGGCTCGTTTTCTACCGTTCCTTAGGCACTGGGAGCCTAGGATTCGCCTATCATTTTACTGAGGAAAGTCACCGAGGATGATCATCGTGAACGCTGCCTGTAGGCACAAATGAGCGGGTCTTGTAGGGAGCTCGGGTTGGAAGTGCACCCTAAATATCGCATTTCCAACGTTTATAAAAACCACCAAGAATCGAGATAGCACATCAGGCTATTGTACGTGTTAAGTGAGCCAAGGAAAACATTCGGAACTCAAAATATAAAGCATTTAGCACTCATCCCCGATCACCAAAATCGCACGTGGTGAACCATATCGAAAAATCAAGAATTTTTTTCTCAAAATTGAATCAGGGTACGCTCATTCGAAAGACGTTCTCAAAATATGGGATCCTCAAAGAGTTCTCGGACCCGTGAAAGAGCTAAGATCCTGTCACGAACCGAGCAGTTGTGGCGCAGAAACTAAATTTCGCGGAAGATTTGCGGAGCCGTACACCTACCTCGAACCAGCCTGATAGACTATGACCCGTCTAATTCGCGGGAGATTCACCGCGAAATCTATTGAAGCTAGAAATGCTCCAGAGCCTATGTGACGCTTACAGTGCAACGTGGCTGGTTCCTGGCAATCCGCCGGAGAGAAAGTCATAACGATTGGAAGATATTTTTATTCTTTCGCAAGTGGCATACGTTTTATATCAATTAATTGTCAATGAATCCTAGTCAAACTGTGCTGACATATATACAGGAATTTAGGCACGGCTCGATATAATTGAGAATCTTTACGAGTCTTCTGAAAATGTCAAAAACGCTGCGAAACAATAACATTGAATCTTTCGTCGACCTAATCATAAAAAAAACTTTTTTCGTGTGAATTTTGCCAACAGTGCGAGCGAATTTTCGAGGATCGAGCCCCTGACCATCTGCCTATTAGCTACGCTCCCTACTTGCTGCGCTATCCGCCACTGATTTATGGGGGAAGGAGACGGTGAAGAATCTGAGGCATTGACTCATGGCCGTTAGCACCACTTTAGGGCTGTTTACTGCTGGATAAAGCGTGTTCAACACCAAAATACGTACTAATAATACATAAGCTGGTAAAAAATAATTTATAAATCGATAGCGGAAGAGCGGATATACAGTGCGTTTCATTGCTTATGAACAACCTACTTTTCAACTATAATATTCTCCAGCTTGAAGCTGGGCATTTTTCACTACCATGATCGTATTCAGGGTGTCGAAAAACCTATATATACGTGTCATCAGGATATTACCTATTTGAGAACTTTTTTCATAAAAATTTACAACAAATTTGTCGATTTTCGACCGTTTCATTGTTTATGAACACTTCCTACTAACAATGTTCAAAACAATTCCCCGTTTCAACCTACCTATATAGGTGGGTCGAGAATGACGAGGTATTTCTTGTCTCAATATGGCACGCGGCTGTCGACTCTCTACTGTGGAGGAAGCTCAGATCAGAGCCCTCAGAGATGCCGGCTTGAGGCCACGTCATATCGCCGCCCAAATTAGAAGAAGCCCTGGCGTCGTTTACACTTATTTGAAAGATAAAGACGCCTACGAACACAATTCATCTTGGGGACGTGTGCGGAAGCTCTCTCGAAGATGCAAGCGAATATCCAACAACACGGCTAGTGTAAATCAAGTCCGTGCAGAATTGAGACTGCCTGTATCGAAGTCTACCGTCTGGAGGGCTATTAAACGAAGCGGAAACATTGTGAGAGAGAGAATGCAGGAGGCTCCACACCTCACTAGTTCCCACAGGACCGCTCGTCTTCAATTCGCGCGAGAGAACATGACGACCGATTGGGATAAGGTGAGGCCGTAGATAGAGTAAAGGTCAGCTCAGTTTATGTTAACGAGAGGTTGATTTCTGGTGTTCAGGTGGTACTTCTCAGACGAAAAGAAGTTCAACTTGGATGGCCCTGATGGTGTGAGGTCCTACTGGCGTGACCTAAGGAAGGAGCCCAGGTACTTCAGTGGGCGGAACTTGGCGGTGGCTCTTTGATGGTATGGGGGGCATTTAGTTGCGAGAATACGCTCGACCTTGCCTTCGTATCCTGTCGCATGGACTCAGATGAGTATAGGGAAATGTTGGAGCATCACCTTCTGCCGTTTTTGGGGGGTCGCAGACGGAGAAACTTCACTTTTCAACAGGATAACGCAAGCGTGCACCGTAGCAGAGGGACTTCCTCTTGGCTTCGGGAGCACAGAATCAAAGTTATGGACTGGCCAGCATGTAGCCCTGACTTGAATCCCATGGAGAACCTGTGGGGGATCATCGTGCGCAAAGTGTACGCCAACTGCAGGCAATTTCTCTCGATTGATGAGCTCAGAACTGCGATCCTCGAAGCATGGAGTGAAATCGACCCCGTGGTACTGCGTAACCTAGCGAAGAGCATGCCAACTCGGCTTTTTGAAGTAGCCATGCAACATGGAGCTCATGTAGACTACTAATTAGTGCGCAATTATTATGCTTGAAGAATAAATTGTTTTGAAACTTGAATGTTCATAAACAATGAAACGGTCGAAAATCGACAAATTGAAGACGAGCGGTCCTGTGGGAACTAGTGAGGTGTGGAGCCTTCTGCAATCTCTCTCTCACAATGTTTCCGCTTCGTTTAATGGCCCTCCAGACGGTAGACTTCGATACAGGCAATCTCAATTCTGCACGGACTTGATTTACACTAGCCGTGTTGTTGGATATTCGCTTGCAAATCTGGCGTTCGTCTCTTCGAGAGAGCTTCCGCACACGTCCCCAAGATGAATTGTGTTCGTAGGCGTCTTTATCTTTCAAATAAGTGTAAACGACGCCAGGGCTTCTTCTAATTTGGGCGGCGATATGACGTGGCCCCAAGCCGGCATCTTTGAGGGCTCTGATCTGAGCTTTCTCCACAGTAGAGAGTCGAAAGCCGCGTGCCAAATTGAGACAAGAAATACCTCGTCATTCCCGACCCAACTATATAGGTAGGTTGAAATGGGGGAATGTTTCAAACATTGTTAGTAGGAAGTGTTCATAAACAATGAAACGGTCGAAAATCGACAAATTTGTTGTAAATTCTTATGAAAAAAGTTATCAAATAGGTAATATTCTAATGACACGTATATATAGGTTTTTCGACACCCTGAATACGCTCATGCTAGTGAAAAATGCCCAGCTTCAAGCTGGAGAATAATATAGTTGAAAAGTAGGTTGTTCATAAACAATGAAACGCACTGTAGTAACTGTAACCAGCAATAAATTGTTGAGGTCCGTTGCAAAATCAGATGGTGCATACGGAAACAGAGTTTCCCAATTGACCTGGGAATATTCGCCGATTTTTAAATGCACATACATGATAAGCGATTTTCCCTATAAGGACAATAGTGCTAGCACGACACTGAATTGCCTTTGCATCACAATGAAAAAAAAATGAAATGTGCAGCGAACAGATTTTCTTAAGCCTTATTGAGCAGCTTTGATGAGCTTTGTTCAGCTTTTGAGCATACACATATCAATTTCATAGAGAGGATGTCCATTCTTATCATTCACGCAATGGTTTTTGCTCTTTGCACTATCACTTGAATGAGAAAAAAACTAGACACTAACTACCATTCAAAAAAGCATTTATCGCGAATTTTGACCCCAGACTGAGACGTAGTACTTCCCCAGACAAATTCACCTCATCCGTTACCAATAGAAAGTATTCTATGCTTAAAACTCGGAAATCCTGGAAATTTCCAATACATGCTGCATATACCAGAAACAGGAGGCGAAACGGAAATCAGAAACCAAGTAACATCCATTTCCCCGCTACTCGCAGTTTTGCGCATTACTATCACAAAGAGTGGTGCGGTTTTGAGAATGATATCTGAATTTTCATAGTTGAGTTTCTCGAAAAACAACCGCTTCGCATCTACGATTGTGATAAAACGACTGCGAGTATCGGAGAAATGAAGGTTATGTAACGTGGACTGCAACCCGTCAACGACTGGATAGGGAGTTTCAGTAGGTGTACTAGCGAACAGCTCATGGACGGGTTGGGCCCCAAAATGATTGATAACAACGATCGATAGCTATGAAACGGAGAGATTCGGCTGGCAGCACTTCAAGGCTGCGTCATTCGATGGCCATCTACCAAACCAAATTGGACAATTGATTACTCACCGATGAAAAAGTACTGTTGACAGAACAGTATTGCAATTGAGAAGTGTTCAAGCAGTAATATCGATAGGAGTAACTTACGTGCAGAGTTTTGTGAGTCGTGATACGGCATGTGAGCCTGCGAAGGATGTCGGTGTGAGCTCGAAGGTGATGGAGCGCCAGAGGGGGGTCCAGCTCCCACGCGAGAGTAATAGTACCCCCCAGACGGAGGAGGCCTGAAACACGGTCCACTGTCAAACTGCTACTTGCCAACAGAGAAGGGGCATGTCCTTTCTCATCGTCTCTTCAACGATAAGCCTCTTATCTAAAATCAGCATGTTTTTCCGCATCTCAGCTGATTTAGGCCTGGATCATACTTCCTGCGACCAGCGACAGCGACAGTGCATCCCAGGCATACCGATTTTCGGTCGATATTAATGGTAAGCATTGCGTCGCGTCGCTCGTCGCTGGAAGTATGATCTCGACCCTGGACCGTCAACCATTCAAGAACAGCGATGGTAAACAAGCTTACGGAAGAAGGTAAGGTATCTGTTTACGCACTGGAGCCATTGCGTCAGCCTCCCAACGAAGGCGGAAAAAACAAAACGTATGAATCACACAAGCAACCAGACATGCATTCTCTTATATGCAGGGTGCCGACAAGTATAGATGTCTGTTTCGTTATCATTTTTTTGTCTTGAAAATCGGTTTCTCCAAGCCTTTTTTGTGCAAATAAGAAACTGCTAACTCTGTCCACACACTTGGGAAAGATTGTTTATCAGCATCGCTTCGCATGAAAGGATTCCAGCATTGCCAAACCACGGTTCACCTGTGACCATTTGAAAGGGCACAAAGATTCTGATAGGAAAGCCTTAAAGGCAGCGTAGGCGCAAAAAGACCATATCATATTCTTTCACTGCTTTGCCCACGTAAGCCCATGTGGCGGTGGAATATAAGAGAACGCTTCACAAAACTCCAATTTCAGAGAGAAGCTTTTTCAAAAACCCCCGCAGCCTTTCTTTCCCTTTTTTTACGTCTTTCTCGGTGTGCTTGGTGAAATACGAATTAGAAACGTCGGGAATGGCTTTACGCCCCAAACTCCTCTAAGCTAACTTCTTTTGACGAAATTCTTTAAAAAGGCGTATATTGCGCACGTTTGACTGTAAGGTTCTTTTCAATTTAAAAGACATCAGCACTGGATCGTTTGCGCCTGCCGCGGCGACTCTGCCCTCGTGCTAGATGTTCGACCGGGAAACCGCCTTTTCAGACCAAGAAACCGATTTTCGGACCATGATATTATAGATACGCTCCAATTTCTTTCCTAGCTCCAATTCGCAATTGTTGACTAACTGCCGTGTATATTTTATTACTGTAATTGTTTTGACCTGCTTACAGCGGGTATTTGTATTCTATGCGCGTCGGCGACGACGTATTATAATAAATAATAATAAACAAATAAATAAATACGCAACATCGAGGCCTCAAGCTTTGCCGATTATCTCGACTTGGTTCAAATGTGGGATTCAGAAGAAAAAAAAAAACCAGATGTGGCTTTCTGCGCAGACGTTGTCTTTGGAACCAGCTCAGCTCCGCTCAGAGGTCCTTTCGTCGTCACAGAAAGCACAAAATAGCTGCGATGGCTGCATGAAATCGCTTATATAATACTGCGAACGTATATGGGAACCAAGCCGTCACCAAAAAAACTTTTGCAGTGAAAATAGCCCGAGCATAAACTCGACCGCTAAAAATCCTTTCCTAGCGCGGTCGACGGTCCAGTCTATGGTCAAGGACAGCCTAGGGCTCTAAAATCTATGAACGCGCGTAAGCGGAGGCGGTCGGGGAAGAACGAACGAGTAAGGAAAACCAGACCACCTATGAAGTTGTTTCAACACCGTCGCATAGAAGGGTTCCCTCTGCTGCGATTAGAAAACTTTCATTGAAAAAAAAAACTTCTCAAATCGTCGCCTATAGGTGTCTTCGGATCAGTCGAATATCAGAACTACCATAGTAGCCACAAAGTAACATTATTTCAACTGTGTCATAGTCTGAAGCAGATCTACGCCACTAAGCTCTCGCTGAACTCTTTTCGTTTTGATCAAGGCAAATGCAAAACTATGCGCTATGATCTACCAGGGCGAAGGTGGCTGCTCGCAGCTCAATGTAGACAACCCCATACTTGGACACAAGTTTTCCCATGTGACTCACAAGAGTTCGATGGCCTACAATTGGCCCAAACTTGAATCTGCTGACATTTCTATTCAGGTCTGTTTAGAGCAGAAACAGCCGACTAGCGAGGTTGGCACCACATTTTTTTTTGCCTCGAAATGAAAGAATAAAAGAGGAAAATAAGAAAAGAAGTCGAGGAAAATCGTGTTAGGCAGGTTTTGCACGAGCCTACACTTATAGGCTATTCGGCAACTATCATAGAACCCAGAACTTTTAGAGATTTATTCCGAGAGTGTTGAAATGAAAAACTGCTCCATAGCTAAATGATGGGAATCCTACCATTGATGACGTGTGTGTTCAAAAAAGAGATCTTTTTCGAAGATCCCACACAAAAATATGAATGGTTTTCGGGAATGAATTTTTTACGGGCAGTGAAACTGTAACGTAGGGCTGTGAGTGGTGTGAGCAGTGGAAGACGGCGAGGTGATAAGAGCCACATAACGACTGTTTGGCGCCTGCCCGAAACGGCTCCAACCAAAAAGTGGTATGGGGGACACTGGCCAAGTCTGCACCTATCTGATATGGGACATCATAGGATCCCTACAAGTAGTGCAAGGATAAAATGTAAGGTTTGAAAGCAAAATTAAACTTGCATCTTTAATGATTGAATGCTTAAAATCTCAATCTGTGCTCTACAACTATTGCAACTAAAATATCCAGTCGAGGCAGAATTGTTCGTCAGTTCAGCGTACTCTCGCGCAGTTTCCGTCTCCGTGAGTCTACGGCTGCAACGAGCAGTCGCTGTGTCTTCCATCAAACAAATTCTGTGCTGACTGTATGTACGTAGTTTGTGCCAAAGGAAGAGTCAGCCGCACGCGACCGCTCGCAGCTCCATGGTGAGAAAGGAAGGCGATGACTATCAAACGAATAGCTTCGCACTAAATAGCAGAGCGCGGCTTAATCTCTATTTACATAAAGCAGTGCAACACGTGAAGAGCAGCGATTTCGCTATCAAAATCTGAACTTACTTCTGATAAGCGTCGGTTCCTCGCCGCATTGTTCAAAACAGCCCGAATGACATTTCTGAATGAAAGCTGAAGTAGAGGACTAAAGTCACCAAAAAAGAATTTCGACAACAGAAGAACGACGGGCGGTAAAGCAAACAAACGAAATCTTCCCACTGATGATGATAAGAGGCAAATCGAACTGAGAAACAAGAGCAGATGAGTCATGTTCAGCCTACTGAAATATATTCAGAACTTTCAAATTGTGTATGATTGACCGGAAGCTCGTGAAACGGATCAGGAGCATCCACTGCATTCAAAAATTATACAAGACGTAAAAAATGGTTACTCAACTCTTGGTCTGAAGGTATGAGATACGGTGAAAATGATAATTTTTTGAAGAACCCCAAAATCTTAACTAGAATCTCATAAAAAGCTCGGAAGCGTGCTCCTCGATTGAAATGTTATGAATAGATGTAGAATATATAAGTGTCCAAGTTGAGGGAGGAAGATTCGATTTGAAAAATTCGGGGTTTAATGTAACCTTTACGATAGTCAACCGCATGCAGGTAAATGTTGGCAAAAAATGTGTATGACACATAAATGCCACACACGAAGTTTTCAAAGCTATGACAAAGATACATCTTGTCCGAATTTCTGTTATTTTTTAACAAATGTTGTCGGTGAAGTCAGCTATTGAGCCGGGCGCAGCCGGACTCCAGAGGCAGCGCCGGCGACAGCTGGCAAGCGACCGGCGAAAAGTCACAGCGGCCTTTGCCACTATGAGATATTTCATTATATTTTATCAACCTTCAATAACCCCCGTGTATGAGAACATTATCGCAGTTGAAAACGTAGAGATCAAATATAGGGGAGAGCCTAAAATAACTCAAACGATTACGGACGATATTACTTATCATGAATTTAAAACTTTTTCACTGTACAAAAGTTTATTCATGAATAAAGTGTGCTCACTTACGCTCCAGATAGTGTACTTTTCTTGGTCCCTTCTAAAACAATGGGAGCGGAAGTCGAAAAGAACGATCCTAAGATAGAAAACGGAAATGTTCGCACACGAAATGATGCAGTGATTCAAGAACTGGATTTTGAGGGTAAGAGAGATCCTGTGATAATTTCTAATGAGAAGTCTCTGAATCTTTAGCTATGCTGATGTGTTAGAGATGCGGAACACGGAAGCTACTATGGAACTTGACAACGTGGCTACTTCTAGAGGGAAATCACCGAATCTTAAACTCCATTCAATGGAAAAGAGCCATACGATCTGAAAAATACTACAAAGTGAAAGGGGCCAGATGAATATTGAAATTATTCATTTTTAAGGTAATGCAGGTCTAAGTACAACAAGAAGAGCGCGAAGCGGTATGATAACTTCATTACTTAGGCCCCTTTTAGAGTAGCATTGCCATGCGATGCGACGGTGCCATAACCAGTATTGATTGAGACTACGTCGCTCATCGGTCAGTATTTAAAGGCGGCATACACGCTCGTTAACGTGATTGATATAACTACGGAAATAGAATGGTATGGCCCAGATTACAACGCCTACGCATTTTGAAGTGTCAAAAACGACCCACAATGCCGCCACATGAGTTAGAAGTTGGCCCCGCCCTGTATTTTCACGCCACCTGTATTTGCCCTTTTCCTGCAACGCAACGTTGCTGGGTCATATTCGCCGTCGCTACTGTTGGTAGGTTGCCTAACAAGAGAACACACACGTCACTGACGGCAAAGATGACTTAAGCGCCTTTCACAGTCTGCCGGACGACGCCGTCCTGTACGTTACAAGATAGGACTGCGGCGTCGGTGAGGCCCGCACTGCGGTATCGGCCGACCGACGTCGCAGTGCGGTGAAATCATTGACACGACGTCGGAGCAAGTTATGACGGGTCAAAACGTGTTGGTTTCGCCTTACATTTTGTACTGATAAGTCGGAACTGACGGTTGTTCACCGCAGCTTCCCTCGCACTGCGGCATCTTATAACGTGCCGGACGTCGTCGTCCGGCAGACTGTGAAAAGCGCTTTAGCAACCCTGCATTTGAGGAAAAGAGCAAATACAGGGGCGGGAAAATACAGGTTGGGGCTAACTTCTAACTTATGTAGCGGCATTGTGGGTCATTTTTAACACTTCAAAATGTGTAGGCATTATGTTGTAAGCCATACGGTTCGATTCACATTGTTATCCCAACCATGTTTACGAGCATGTATGCTGCCTTTAAGGCCGGAATCATGCCTATCGATTGTCGATCAATATAGAAGCTATGTATGCATTTTGTCGCATCGCTTGTCGCGTGGAGTATGAACCAGGCCTATAGCATGCTAGCGCGGCGATCAGCGACGAAGGTATAAAACAGGCCTTACCTAGCACTGGGTGGATTACGTTTTTCAAAACAGCTTCAACCGCCCCTTTCCCCCCTATGAATGTGACTATAGAATTAATGCATAAACATCAAATTGTTCATGCAAACGCATTCAGCTGAATACAGGAACACAGGACTGAAGACGCGATTTTTTATTAACGATTTGTTTCACTTCATTATAAGGAATTCAGATTTATAAAGACCGCAACAAACTTAGTAGAAGCGAGTTACGGTAATTTTTCATTGGCATAGAGGAATGAGGAACGTCGATTTGACACCTTTCATGCTCGAAGCCATAGCCTTTTAGTACAAGGCGCTTCAGTACCCTGCCAGCCACCACTGTTTACTGAAGTAGAACAGCAGGAGCAACTTTTGTGTTGCGGAATGTCGTCATAGACCTGACAAACGACTTTCCGCTGGGTGCAGTGTGAGAAGTGGGCCCCGTCAGGTGGATCGGTCAGGTCTACACAAGGAGAAGGGGTTTAAAAAGCGCAAACGATACTGAAGCTTTCTAGCCGCACGCAATGAAGAATGCATATAAGTTTTCTTACAAAGCAGCAGTCATTGGCTCGCTGGAATGGCAATCGGATGCCACACGAGAAATTGTAGATAATCAGCATTCGGAAAGTAGGGGAAGGAATTACGCTGATACTCACGACAGCAGAATACTCTGTAGGTATTCGCTAGTTTTCTGTAACTTATCCACATTCTCTCTCGAAATCACGTTGAAAAACCACGCATAACAGAAATAGGAGTCATACATGCATATTTCGACTCTACTCTCCTTCAACCTACGCGAGCAATAACTATAAATAAATGCATAATCTCTCGTGATGGAAGAGTAAGCCGCTAGCAACTGGAGTATCGGGATAATCCTGAATGATAACCTAGGTTACCCCCACCCATTTAGCGGTTCACCCCACGCAAGCGTCACGCAGTTGGGTGTCGCTTATCTTCCAATTAGGAATAGGCAAAAACTTTCAGAAACAAAAAAACCGAAGCATGAAAATTCTCAGAGCAAATCGCTTCACATGGCGCCTGCAAAGCGGCGAATTCGGAGTGGTTTTTTTTGCTTAATTAAAACGAGCCCGGAGTGAAATTCCGGTCAGCCTATGCAGACAACCGTTGTTAACTGCACGTGCTCTTTGTTCCCAACTCCGCAGACAACCACGAGCTGGTTTGCGTTAGGAGCACGCGGACGAGCTGCGTGTCTCCTCATCGAGCCGAGTGGCACTGTAGCGATTTAAGACTCGCTAAAACTTGTAACCTCTGTTTCCGAGTGAAATTTATTTCCGTTCATCGCATGCGTCTGCGCGCGTACTCTGCGTCACCTTCTCCCCACACTCTCTCGCTGTCCCTACCCTGCACAAGCGCGAGAGGGAACAGCGTAAATTTGGCTCGGAACCAGAGGATATGTCGCGTCTTGAGGAGTTTCATAAATCTCCGGCGCCACTCGATTAGACGAGGAGAAACGCAGCTCGGCCACGTGCCCCCAACGCAAACCGGCTCAAGGTGCTCTCCGGAATCGATCGGGAACACACGCTAGTTCGAAGATAATCGAGCTCAATATTGCAGGTACATCGTTGGTGGTCCTAGCACGGTTAACTTAGAGCTGCGCAGCAGCGTTTGTCTGCCATTGCGGATCGTTATTGCATTCCGATATGGGCAGCGCACTATCTCATAGAGCGAATAATTCACTTTCGGATGATCTACGAAATGTCGCCAAATTCTTCAATATTGGATGCAAGAGTTGAAATATTCCTCAAGCAGGGAGTCTGCACACCGATTCAAAATGAATTCCAAAATCAGGTCACACAAGCAGGAGCGAATAGAAAACAGAAAAGATGAAGATTAAAGGCAAAAATAGTTCATAAAAGATTAGGACGTTTACGCAAGAAAATGCCAGATTCAAACTTGCGCCGCAGATTTTCCTTCTTAAACCTTTCACTCAGTTGCTAAGCAGGCGGGAATATAAAAAAACAGATAGGTGATGTGAAAAAAATACAGACCACAGGAAAATGCACCGAATAAAGAAACAATTCCACGTCGGCCATACAAACACCAACGCAACAATTGAAACTGCGGTTCCAAACGTTAAAAAAATAGCCCATTGGAGTTCCTCAAGTATAGCCTATGGTCGTCAAAACAAAAAAGGAGACACGAATTGAACACTTGGAAGGCCTGAGGCTTTTCATTTCCGAAAATTGAGTCCAAAAAACGAAATTCGTCTTCTGCACGGATTGTGATAGAAAATGGGTGGGCTTAAGAGATAACGGAACGATGAGTAAATGCCAGCAGATCGCAAAGGGCGTACGTAATACAAGAATGTTTAAAGAAAATGATAACGACTGCAAACACAACGTCAAACAAGAATATGACTGAAGGGTGAGAGGAATCGGTCAGAATTTCAAGGAGAAACGACAGGGGAAAACCAATCACGGCACAAAACTCTAGTACAACTATAGTCCTGGACAAGAAAATCGAACGCTGTCGAAACCTGATGCGCGGCTGCGGCTACGTAGCGAGGAAAACCCGCATCTACCTCCAAGAACTGGAAATGTTCTTTCTGGGAAAAAAGACCCATTCGATTAGTGGATCTGATGAATACGGGCCAAGACAGAATGGACGGTTCTGGGGCTGGGTTAGGAATAGAGAAGGGGCACGAATGGTGAGTAAAACCCGCAACGAAAATATAGATTCCGAACCAACAACATTGGATTACCTTGAGAAGATCATATGAATAGAAAAACTTTCTAATATCTCATTCAATAAAAAATAATAGAACCAGCGATAATAAACTACCTTATAAAGAGTTAATAAATAAATCGTAGGAAAAAATGAAGGCTTGAAAAGCCGAATTAGAGTCTCTGGCCGATAGTATGTCTATATAGTCAATGCAAATTGTGAGTCGGTTCGGTGTATTCTTCCGCAGTCTGCGTCTCCAGGAATCCATGCTGGCGACGCGCAGCCTCTAAGTCGTCCCGCAGTCTGCGTTCCAGTGTGCTTTAGCTTTCGACAAAATACACTGGACCGACGAACAAATCTGCGTGAACAGCACACAAATGCAGAAACATGATCGTGTGAGCCCACAGAACAACCAAATGCATCATCAAGTTAGAGGATGACTAGAGTCTTCTGATAAGAGGTACGACCGAACAAAAAAAATCATGGGATCAACGTGACGCACGTTACACCATTGGTACACACTAATGATAAATTCACCTCAGGTTACTGTGATCTGATACGGATGGATCTCAAAGACAGCTATCTAGCAGCCCTACAAAATAATCTCTTTTTTACATCCATTTGGGAAAACCCCTCGAAAACTACGAATGCTCTCGAAAAGGAATGTGAAGAGCAAAGGAAGCACTTTGCGAAATGAAGGTGTAACTCAAACAGTGTCTGCTAGAAAAATACCCTCTCCAAAAATAAGAAAAGGAATTGGTTCCTCCACTGAACGTCAGATGAACATTCTCTGAGATTGTGTATTTGAAGAGTAATGACTGAAAGATATCTGTGACGATATTCTGTGAAATATCAAAAACCAATGATCATTGAGAAGATGTGTATGGGAATAAACCCACCAATCCGGACTTCTTGTTTCTCCAATACTGGAGCTTTACTGTCGTTTGTTCGGATTTATTAGTTGGCTAGATCTGATTTGTGAATCAGTTGCTTTTGTGGTTGAATCTAGCGACATCATACACATTGATTACTAGCCCAGATACCTGTAAGTGGCGGGAGGCTACATATGTCCTAGGATCACACTCTGGTACGGCCCTTGTCTTATCCATTCAGTCGCTCGTTGCCACAATCATAGTCGAATGTCATGTGAAGCTGAACCATTTGACACCAAGGAATCCTTTTTGTTACGTTGCTGGTCAGTCCTAAGTTGTTGAATGGCAACGGTGGTCTCCTCTATTTGGGAACAGTGGTCCGTATAGACTGAGTGGCTACAATTCCATTAGCTCAAAACCTCCGAGTGCATTGTTAGTTACCATTAATTTAGTTGCCATTAATCGAGTTTTTTTTTCATTTAATGTGATGTTTTTGGCATCAGTTTTTGTTTCGTTTCATTTCTAGCCGTATTGTGCACGCCGGTGACGGCGTACAAATAAATAAATAAATTTCGCACTGAGTCAACATTACAAATGAAATGCATCAAAGGATGGCACACTCTGAGAAAATTTGCATTGACAGTGGCGGGACGGCACCGCAAGCCGGGAATGTCCCGGGCCGATGTAGCAGCGGCACAGCGATGAGGGCCCGTGCCGCGACACTGTAGCAGCGGCTCTAGAATCTTGGTAGATTCCTTCTTGCCCGTAACATAACAGCAACGGCACCGCAATCATGAACAGTACCGCGATAGCGAAGCGTGGGCCTCGCAACAGTTTCGGGCCGGCTTCGTGATATCGCCGCAACGCCACCGCTACAGAGGCAGACATGAAAAAAAATGGTATAGCGAATGATCACCCCCTGATGTGTTCATCACATGCACAGCCGGTATAAAAGGGGCCTCATCTCACCCGAGTCCTCATTCGGCATTCTGATGCCGGCCCTGGAAGGTGACTTCGAGTCCCTCTCCGGAGGCCAGCATATTTTTGACCGCTGGTGGATAGGGGATCTCATGGCTGGGGGTGGGCGGTTTTCGCCGCGGTCCGCAGTGAGGGTGGTTCCTTACCGCAGACCTCGGCGAAGGTTAAGCCCTTGTCTGGACCTAGGCGGGGCTTTCTCTGGGGAAGGGGTGGGGGCAGCCAGATTCGGGCACCGTCGCGGCCCGAATCAGGCACCGTCGGGATAGGGTTGAGGTAATTCTGGACCGGGTTTGGGAGCCGTCGCGTCCTGGTTGAGACACCGACGCGGGGTTGATGCAATGGCATAACTGGTGGAGGGACTCTGGATAGAAACTACCCTGCAGGCACCGATTAGGAGCCCTCAAGGCAGGGTTGGTCTGCCGCCGGGACAACTTTTCTCAGAGCATGCCGCACTATGCTAGGTGATAAGGCAAACGCACACAACTCTTATTAAAGAAGGAATAACCCCTATGTATATTTAGGAAATGCAATTCACACTTAAAGGCAGTGTTCAAGATGAATATAATATTCGAGTTCGACTCAAAAATGGGTTGGTTTGAACGTCAGCTATCGAATAGTGAAGCAACAGTGAAGAAAAGCGCTCAGAATTAGCTAAAATGGCGGTTTCTTACGTACGTAAAGGCTCAGGGCGCGGATGAGCTTACGCGCCTTGTTAGTTTCCGCAAGCGCGCGCTAATGGCGGAATGTGCGCGAATCGATTAGGCTGACGTGGCAGAGTTGCTTGCCAGCTTGCCATCGAACACGTCCGCTGCGCCACAAGCAGAATGAAGGGCGGGGCGGGCTAAGCTGGCGTACCGGGTTAACGAAATCTTCACTTCGCGACCGCTTTTATCGATTTCTGGCCGGTTTTCGCTGCTTTCTTCGGCACTACATACTCCAGCATTTGCCAGCGTAGTGTTTCACACTGAAAACTCAAATACGAGATTTATAGTGAACACTGTCTTTCAGAGACCGCGCGTCCACAAAACAAGTATCGGGTATTTGTGTAAAAAGGAAACCACCATCAACCATGAACGAAGCTGCTCCCTTCGTCTTTTTCGCACAAGCAAATGAAGGAACCACGAGATTTTCGTTTTTTATACAGACAACACTGTCGAAACGTATGATTCTCCCTATTAAGGCTGGGATACTCAAATCAAAAACATTTAATAGCATTGAGGGGCAGACATCGTGCATCTGAGGCGTTTCTAGTAAGCTCTTGGTTTCGATTCTCTCAGCAAAGAGCGGCAGCTTCTCGTCTGAACATCCATATCACCAGTTATATTTCCCCGAGGCCTACAGCTCCGCTGCTGGTGATAATCGAAATTGGAAGCTCACTGGAGATTTCCCAGAGTTTAGCTCTTTTCACGGACTCAATTACAACGGAGATCCCAGAAATAAAACCCAGTGAAATAGTTGGCCGCGGAGCATGCCGGCTCGTAACGCCGATAAGCCGTGGTGAGCGCGAGCTCTCGTTTTGAAGACACGATTCACGATGAAATTTGTTTTCGAGTTTTCAATGGGAAACAATAGTGATAGTTTCTGCAACCAAATTAGCGTCGGAGGAACGGGACCAAACGCCCTCCCGAAGGCAAAAACCCTTAGGAAAATATTCCAGCAATCAATTTGGGCCCCCTGGGGTATTGTATCACGTTACTGAACTTTGAACTACAATCATCAGCAAAGGCTTTTAATTGGAAAAAGACGATAAGTTCGTCAGCATTTTGCCTAACGGGGACTTCCGAATGTTTTCAACAACAATTTCCATATTCATTGTCTTCTTCAATGAAAAACCACTGCTGATAACGACAGATAAAAACGTGGCAGCGTTAGAGCCCTGTTGATGACAACAAATGGGACCCAAGAGGGCGCAACCAGAACACTGGGATACTCTTCCGTGCCGTTTTTAGTCTATAACTATAAGAGGGCGTTCGACCCTATTTTTGACGCTCATTTGTTTCCGAGGGCTATCGCCATTATTTCCCATTCGAAACTCAACAACAAAGTTTATCGCCAACAGTACCACCCCACCAAAAGGTTTAAAGGAATCACCATGGCAGTGTTTGGTACCACAAATGCATAAGGAAAATACAATACAGGAAAATTCTGACAAACTATAGAAGCAAATAAGGTATCACCTTAGCGAAGAATGGCAATTTGAGAGCAAACGCAGAGTTTACTGTATTTGAGCAGCCCCAACATCAGGGGTGACTATTTTAGCAGAATAAGATCACAATCCGTTCAAGCAGCTCGACAGCGCAGTGGTTCAGCCGCCTATAAATCACAACTTTGAAGTGGCCTATGTGCTCCTCCAACACGAATTTCCTAAAAAAGCTTCTGAAAATCCTGAGCAAGAAAGTCCGCAGACAGAGAAGGACACTGAAGACCGTTTCGGACCATATTTGCTGCAGAGCTGGACATGGACAAGAATATGCTACAAAACTGGGTTGCGTCGATACCAAATCGAATCTCCCAGAAGATTTCAAATCGAGACTCTGAGAAAATTTGCCGCGTCAATACCGGGAAAGTGCCGCGACCCTCGGCTGTGCCGCGATAGTTCCGCGATAGTACCTCAGCGGCTCCGTGTCCAGACGATTTTGTTGCCGCGTCTTGAGCTTCGACATAGCCGCGATAGTACCGCAGCGGTTCCGCGATAGAACCACCCCGGCTCCGCGAGAATGCAGCAGCGAATCCGCGTGAAGTACGATGTACTGTCCTGCGTGGTAAAACGAAACTGTCGCTGGTTCAAATACCCAAGTTTGAGGTACATTCCGTATTTCCTTGGGTGCATCAACGGCGGTAACCTGCCCTTATCAGACAGAGGACGTAACAACCGCAGGTGCGTATTTTTGTTCTTAGGCCTCCTGGTCGTATTATAATTCTTAATTAACTTCATATGAGATACTCTCCCGGAGCCGCGGCAGCACTGCCGTGTAGCCTCTACGGCTCCGCGGTAGTGCCGCTTCGGTGCCTGTGAGCGCCGAAGCGGCACTATCGCGGAGCGGCAGCGGCAATTTCTCTCAGAGCAAGAACACACTGTGTGCAGATAACTGAATCAATTGTGAATGTTATCGTTATTTGAAGAGAATTTAGTTCTTTTTCCACATTTTCCTATGCTTTTCACGCAGTCTATTACGGACGTTGCCATTAAAAAAATATGGAGACTTTCTCTCTAGCTGAAAAATTAGTATTCTACCTAGTAGGATTAGTTAAGACGCAGAGTCTCAATATGGCATAAGATTTGAGCCACAAGGTCAAAATTGGTTTGAAAAGCTTAAAATTATCGCTTTTCTAGACTTTGACGCGCGCTGTATTCTTTGAGCTACTAGTGCTAGACACACATGGTCTGAAATTCACGAAACGATATCCACATTTAGCCATGGTTTTATTCCAATCGATTTTCACACGATATGCTCAACCATGGTTACGCTAGACATGGTTAAAACGTGGTTAGCGTTTCGTGAATCTGACCCTCTGGTTACAAAAGGGGAACGCAAATGCAGCAGACACGAGATATAGTACATCACCCTGATCTGGAAGTAGGCATTTAAACCAAAATTGTGGGTCGGATATGTTGAGCAATTAGACGTAATATTTGAACAAATCGTGTTATGGTAGAAGTTTACGTAATAGATAAATTCGCTGACCTACACTTGAGAGATTGGTACCACGATATATTTGGTATAGCATGTGTTCAGTGCAATTTTGTATGCACCAAAACAACATTTTGCTGTCTATCATTTGATCAGATTTAAGATCACTACTTCTTGCACATAATTTGATTGTAATAATATGACCCATGATTGTCATTTTACCCCGTAAAATTGATTTCGCTGATAACAAACCTAAACCAAATAATACTATAGAAAAATACTTCCAGTCCATAGAATTGCACAAACGCTATAATGACCACTTAACTACAATACCCTAACTGCGGCTCCAAAGAAACGTTTCGAGAGGTGGCTTTTGGTCAAGAAATGAAGGCAGGGAAGGAGACGATGAGGTGATTGGGCAGAGCTGCGGCGGCCGGAACGTATCGTAGAAGGTTCAGAGGGACGAGAGATCGAGCGTTATCAGCGAAGGCCGGCCGTCGTACGCATGCATATGTGGTGAGTATGGTGGAAAACAGGTCGGCATTAGGGGGAAGAATTCGCCATCTACCCAAGGCGACAAGGATAATTCATGAAGTCTAAGCACGCCAGAACTTCCCGCAAAGAGAACTCGAAAAGTTTTCTGGAGAAAATTACTCAGAAAAGTTTGCTTGTGGAGGAGAACAGGCTTTCCCAAACTCGGGCAACGAACGAAAAAGCCTCCTTGAAAGGAACGCAGAATGTAACCGTGAAAGTGCACTTGAAATTCCATAATTGGGTGGAGTGGCAGCCGCACCCGACATGATTACAAGCACGATTATCTCTGAATCGATTAATCAAAGTCGCGATCCTAAGGTGACACCTTATTAATCGAATTGCTTCACACTATAACCCATTAAAGACAATGTTCAAGATCGTATTCAATTCGAGATTATTATCTAAAACGATAACTTGCTTCCCGAGTCGAGCTGAAATGATGAAGATGTTGGGAAAACGCACCAGAAGTACACGAAATGCAGTTGCCTCACTTAGGGCAGGCAGACCGTTGTCCAGGACCTCGACAAAGCTACGCCCCACCCCCAAACTTGAAGATTAGAATTTTTGAAAAATGTCCAAAACTTTAACGCCCCCCCAGGTTCCGAAAAAAATTGTTGGTTCTTGCAGTGAAACTGTCTAAAGTTAATTTTTTATTCAATAATTACTGCACTCCCTACCCTACTGATGAGCCTCGGGGAGTGTGGTTTTGACTTTCTCTTTGTGATATTTCTGAGGTTTCCGCGCTCCAAAGCCCAACCGACGTAGCCCGTGATGATCGATTTTCTGTGCGATTGCCTCCGTAATTCCGAGATTATGTAGTGGTGCTAGGTATCAGTTTGTAAAAAATTTCACGAACATTCCGAACCTTTCTTTAGAATTAGGAAAATCTGAAATTTGATGGGGTGACGTACATTGTCCCGTCAACGAAATGAAGGATAAAAGCATGAGTGGGCTCCAATAAAGCATGTAACTCGTCTGAAAGCATGTCTTGTGAGCTGAAACTTTGGCTACAGTCTAAAATACTGCTACTGCATCGTTATGTACTGTGCTTCTCTGGGCCAAACCCCGGTTCGCAATTGCGTCTCGGCACGCTTTGAGGCCGCGCGCTTCCGCTTCGGAAGAGTATTCGGCGCCGCTGTTGACTCTAGGCGGGTTTTAGAGACTGGAAACTAAAAACAATTGGAGAAAACTGTAGAAAAGAGCCACATCGAGTCGGCTTCGGCGCTGGAAACTCGACTGACTCGAGCGCGAGCGGCCGCAAAGCGTGTCGAGACGCGATTGCGGACCGGAATTTGGCCCAGAGAAGCACGGTATATAGAGCTGGTATTGTCCCCTTTCACCTTTTTCTTCCGAGAACAATATGTATGCTTTTGTATTCGAAATAATTTTGAATTTTGTAATTTAATTTGCAAGCTTTTTCTCCATTGAAAACATCCCTTATTCCTCTATTTTTCGCCCAAAATTTTCACGTCCCCCCAGAAAATTTTCAAAATTTTTTGAAAATTTCTCACGTACCCCCCATTGTTTGACTCTGGTCTCACTCTGCCCCAGTATTCCATGACAAGCTGTTGGTTGGAACGATGAAATCCTTTTAGGTACCCGTCCTTTGGAATGATCTATGCTGTGCTGTTCCGTTCCTTCTTTAGGGCCCTAGCTAACACCGTTTTCCATTATACATTCTTCCTTTCCCAATGTTCCCGTGCTAGTCCAGGCCGGCAAATTATTTCACTGAAAATTTTACGGACACAAGGTGGCCAACGCATTGTTTCAAAATGAGAAAATGGATGGTGAAAATCGTCGTGAAAATTGCCTTCAGAATGAAATTTCTAACTAGGGGTCTTGCTCTTTAGACAACGTAAACTCAAAACTGGACGATAAAACAGTTATCGGCAATGCGATTGAAAGGGGAACAAAGCAATATTGAAGAACGGTTTGGTGAGACCTATGTAGAATATGACGTAACTCTAAATTCTCCCAAGAGAAAATATCTGATTTCACGTGAAATACTAACTCCGGCGTCCATTGCAACAATAACGGCGAAGGTGAGCCTAGAAACGAGCTCTATATAGCCCTACACGGGCCTCAAACTTGGCTGTGCTATACCCGCTCCGCCCACTTCCTCAACGGTTAACAAGGAAGTGGGCGGGAAGGGCTTAGCGCATACAAGTTTGTGAGGTGTGAGGGACAATTGTGGTGAGCGCGAAGCGCTCACCAGGATTTGGCTTTGATCTCTTCCCGCGCGGATGCCCTACAATGAGATCACCTATTCATACCGTCACCAGAGGTATGAGCTGTACACCATTCGATGCGCTGAAAGAAATTACATATGTGTGCAACTTTTTATCCGAACTGGTCCCCGCTTTCTAAAGTTATGTCCTCTCAAAGTACGCAAAAACGTTCTCCACCACCGCCTCCGCCTCCGCCTCCGCCACCGCCTCCGCCTCCGCCTCCACCTCCGTCCGTCGAAAACCATTTTTTTGGAAGGCGTGGACCAAATCGCTCGAAAATTTGTGACCAGAGGTAATCGGCCAAGGGAATGACGAAAATAATTGTCAGAACTCACCATAATGACTTCTGGGCCCGTAACCGGCGGTTCAAACTCGGAAACCGGCCTCTCAAGATTAGTTTATAAAAATGACGGGTTTTTTCGTTATCAGTCATTGTTTTCTTAGAGACTCCATATAAATACCTTGCTCTCTAGGGTGGTGTACTCTAAACGTCCGGCTTGAAAGAGGACGCTATGCGGAAGAGTTGTTTTTGAGCGTGGCGCGTGTTTGTACCATGCGCACCAAAGATAAGAAGTCGTCGCAGGGTGTGCTGAAGTGTCGGTTGACTATGCGAGACCGCAGTAGGAGTATGTAGGACGTCGTGGAACTACAGCAACCCCTCAGTAGGGGTGTGCAAGACGCCGTAGAATGTGTGCTGGACCTCAGTAGGAGTGTGCAGGACCTTAGTAGGAGTGTGCAGGATCTACAGCTCGTTTTTTACCATTCTTTCGCTCCTATTGTTGTGATGGACCCCGGCACATTCAGTTTACAGTTAAAACTTGAAGACCGTTTTTATCGTGACCACTGCCTTCAACTCGAAGACAAATGGAAGATGTTAGCAGTGAGCTGGCCTCCAAAAGCATGGCAGGTCAAACTAACAAAGGAATAAACTATACTTGGGCAAAATGGTCAAAACTTTCGAATTTCGAATATTATTCGAAAACGAAAACTTTCGAATTTCGAATATTAATCGAGAACGAAAATTTTTGAATTTCGAATATTATTCGAAAACGAAAATTTTCGAATTTCGAATTTATTCGAAAATCCAGATTTTCGAATTTTTGAATATATTCGAAAATCCAAATTTTCGAATTACCGAATATTCTTTTTTCGAATTTTCGGATAAATTGCAATTTTTTGACAGATTCTCGCGGTTTCCAAATAACATTCGACTTGTCATACACAACGACTGAACAAATAAGGAAGTGGATCAGCAAGCACCCGCCAAGAAAAGAAAAGCTAACAGAAAAACAATATTTTTATTCGTCTTCAGCCACTATTGGTAAAACAAACAACTAGTGCATTGCACAAAATCAAAAGTGCGACAAGTAGTCGAGATCGTTGCATCTACGCGTTTTTATAAGTTCATGTTTTACCTTGCACACTTTTCTGCTTGTTTACATTTTGAATCACTTTATCATTACAGTCACATATCATATTTCAATTACCATTATGGAATTTTTATTTTCTACAAATCATTGTTGTCATCAATTTACAAATCTGCATTTTTCTTCAATGCTTTCCCTTTACACTGCCTGCTCATATCTTGTGCCACTTTGCAATTACAGCAGCTGATAAAAAAATCTTTCAACTTCCTTTATGAAATCTCGAGTGGGTTAACACTTAATCCGCTATTTGAACAATCAATATTGGGGCCTTGATTGAGCGCCAGGACTCTTCTGCACGAGCTTTGCTGGCGTCATCAACGATGGAGGTGCGAGCGCAGATAATTAGGTGTGAACGAAGGTGCGAACCACGCTAATGACGGGCTCCCTAATTAGACTCGTACAGATGTATACGAACCCGTACTCTCCTCAGAAGACCACTTCTAAATGGATGTGGTTGAGCCACGAATTGTTGTCCGCTCAATTTATTCGAAATGACGATTAATTCGAATAAATCCATACACAAGTATTCGAATTTCGAATATTATTCGAGAGCCTGTTTTCGAAATATTCGAATTTCGAATATTATTCGAGAGCTTGTTTTTGAAATATTCGAATTTCGAATAATATTCGAGAGCCGGTTTTTGAAATATTCGAATTTCGAATATTATTCGAAAACGAAAGTTTTGGAATTTCGAATTTTGAACGATCCGAAATTCGAAAAATCATTCGAATAATTTTCGAATAATATAATTCGGTCCGAAGTATAGAATAAACGGTAATTGAACTCAGCTCGGTGAGAGGACATGTAAAAGAAGTGGTAGATTGGTGTTATTGCTGAGCAAGTTTCCTCCCTTCTACCCATTTTTCCTCATAGATAAAAGGAAAAGCCGGAGAGTGATAATCCACTTTCATAGAAATAACTCTTCTCTCAACTGATATTTAAACCGAGATGAAAATTATTTGTAATTCTTAGTTCTTAACGGGTGATCAATTCTGACCATATACGGATAAGGCATGTTCATCAACTACTTTGAGACAGAGTCGAGCACGACTGGATAGCTTCCCAACAGGAAATCGTAGAATTTTCTGAAAGAACTGAAAAATTTCGAGGGGACAAAAAATTTTTTTGGTGAAATCTATTATGGGTCGTAATTGAATTGTTGAAAAAAAAAAACGAAACAAAATTGTTATGAGGAAATTCGAGACACTCGTTGAATGAGACTGAGAGCATACGTACCTCACTTTGTATGGGTTCCGAATTTCGCGAACAGTATTGAAAAGTCTACTTGCAAGAACGCTCCGATACACAATGGACTTTATTTTTAAAATTTCATTTTTTTTTATTTTATGGCAATGTCATTACACTAATGAGAAGGGGGTCGCAGAATTTTTGAAAAAAAAAACCTAAGAGACGGGGTCGTAACCAGGGCTGTGCGGAAATCTTTTTCAAAATTTTCGGAAACGAAAGAAAAATGGCCGAAAATCGCTGGAAACGGAAATCCGGAAACGGAAGAGACAGAAAATTTTGGGGCTGCCTCATTCTCACGTTTCGTCGCTGCTCATTGGGCCTGCAGTTTTCATTGAATACCCAATGGCTTCAGTCAATGAACACTAATTGTTATTCAAAATAAAGTCTCATCACGAGAAATTCCACGATTTCGAATTCTCGCTTTTGGAAATTCGAAAAGGCGATTTCTAAAATTAGTCTTTGGTTGTCGCCGCCCCTCGAGATGGTGTACAGAAGGGATATGCGGTAATTGCCATTTTCCGATTGCAGCTTGCTGATCGTTTTACGAGTTTGCCGTTTGAGGAAATTTTATTTTTTGTTGCCGCACACCCCTGGTGTACAACCTGTACCCCAGAAAGTAGTCCAAGCGGTTCCAGGTGTAGAAGAACGCGAGCGCCTGCGCTGAGTCTTCAACGCTGATTCGAAATCAGTTTTCCGATTTTAAGCTACTCATTTTCCAAAATTTAATAGCGTACTGAAGTGGACAACAAATGATTGGGTTTTCAGAGAAATAAAACAAAACTCTTCGGCAAGAATAGTAAAATTCTCCGGTAATCTGCGACAAACGAGCCGCGCCGCTTCCCGTAATCACCTCCACCTGTGCCCACCGATACTCATTTCTGCGAGACTGTACGTGCAAAAAAATTAACTCGATTTTTATTGCTGTTGTAGCGGTAAACAAACGAAGAAGTGGAATGAAGAGAGAAAGCTTCACGAAATCATTCACTTTCAGAGAAAACGTTCATATTTTTAAGAAGAATCTCCAAAAGGCGTTTAGATTCCCGCCACAACCATTTCATGTAAATATTTCATGGGGTCGAAATTTCAGGACCTCAAACTTCGTCATGAATCTCAGCTAAGCTCAGATATTCGCTTGAACACAAGAGATCAGCTGTGAATTTCAGAGTATCATGAAACCCTCAAAAATCCTTGCCTTCACCCACAACCATAGATTGTGGGGCACTATTTTAATCCGTTTTCGGGCCCAATAACTCGGAAACTGATTCGGAAACGGAACAGTTCCGCACAGCCCTGGTCGTAACTCTGTCGAGACCCTTGCCAACGGGCTGCTGAAATTCGTTTCGAGGTATTCAATCAATCACGGACAACGACGATCGGGTGCCCATAAAGCGAAAAAAAAGTATGTTTGTATATATTGAAATGTTAATGTGTATGTTTTTTACAATATGCTCAAAAAGACTATTTGAGTTATGTCCAATGCAATCTGTGAATGTGCTTATTTCATCAGTGTTTCGGACCTATACCGCGACAACAAGTGGAGATTACGCCGGTCCCTAACAAACATTCGCATGGAGGCGAATGTGCACATACGGCCAAATCGCATTCTATTTGTAAGTAGTGAGGCCATAGCAATCATTATTGCACCATCCCAAATATTTTGGTTGCAGTTCGAAAAAGAATCTTCTAGACCATTTAATCAGGAAGGTTGGAATAGACAGGAGTGCTCGCAATCAGAGGCAAGCGATCTACAAGATTTGTATGCTTATACAGTTCTTGAATATGTTATAATTGGAAATTGAGCTCAAATTACAATTCGAGACTGGAAAGACGTGCTTAGTAGATACATAGAAGCAGTGGATACGCGATGTCTGAACCAAATCTGTGAATATATCGTGAACTAGGAGGAAGTTATGAATGGAAAGATTTGAAAGAGCGTCCTATTCGAAAATGAATATGTGCAATTGCACGAATATAAGAGAACAAAAAGGCAGTAAATCTTCCAATTCAGTAATGAGAGATTGATGAAATATGGGGCAGCCCACTACCGGCAGACTGTGCAAAGGCCGGCTCGAATGGGCCATGACAGGGAGAATCGCCAGCAGTTTCTCTCCATCATTCCTCTGGTTTCTTCGCATCCGCTCACCTTATTCAACTCCAAACCCCGTTTGGACGGGCCACACCCAACGATGCCTTTGCTATCAATCAATATAAACTGCGACGGGGAAGTGATTGGAATGAGCGATATCAAATGGGTGGACGGGGTTATTCCATAACGGACGGGTGAAGAAGAGGACGAAAGGGGGCTAAGGGGGAAGGCAGATGACGCAGTGAAAGTCTCCTGCCCCCGAAAATTCCGCGCTGGGAAAATTTCTCTCCATTTGAGGACCTATAAAAAGTACCGATTTCTGGCTCCCTCAGAAAAAGTTGAGTGCTGCTCGGCCATGTCATGAGCAATCTGCTGGCACAATTGCTAGGTGCGAGGAGCAACTTCCGGTAAATACAGCGAGCATGGTAGGACATCTCGCTGGAGCTCATCGTAAGTTTTTCTTTCGCAACAAGTGGAAGAAGACTGTTAGGTTGAAAAATCGCTTTTTTGCATATTAGGGACGTTTAAACGTCAACTCTCTGCTCGATTGCATCATTTATTGTTGATAACACTCTCGGTAATGATTTTCTTTAGGCAAAGCGACTAGTTTCTGTTTTTTTTTTCAATTGTTAGAAAATTTGTTCACAAAAATTTCGAAAACGTTTGACGTTTCGAAGAAATGTTTCTTCACTGACAAAAAACGTTCCCAACAGATGCGCGAATTGTTAATCGATGTTAAAGGCAGAGTTCACGATTAGAAAAACCGTTTTCTGGTTTTCGATGTTTTTGAGTAGGTAAGTCCACACAGATAATAGGGAAAAGTCCCCACAGAACTTTCAAATACCGGAGGGAAACTGTTCATAGAAACCTATAAAGTCTTAACCCGGTTTAGTGTGTTTCGGAAGACTGCAGACAAAGCGTCAAACCTAACGTCCGTCGGAAGTGATATTGCGCTTCGAAATTCTCAGTTTAGCGACTTTGTTTTATGATTCCTGTACCGAATTCTTTAAAAATAGGATGGTACAATTCACATTCGGGGATGTTAGAATCGTTCCAGATAAAGAGCATTCGAAAATTTGACAACTGTTCCTCTGGTGAAACGAACTCAGGAAAACTGTTATATGACAAAGGCGGGATGATCCAATGGGTTGGCTGGTCAACGAGATTTTCACCAACTTCCTGGCGGTTTTTCGTCGTGATTCCAAGCTTGATCTTCTGAGAGGGACCCAAAGCTTACGTTTCCGCTCAAAAACGGGCAGCTTTTTCATCGTAAACACGGCCTTTAAATATGGTCCCGTCAGATGAGAACAGCAATCGATGTTAACCAACTGTTTTCTTTTTCAAACTGGAGCAAGGAACGGAACTTCGGCAGAATGTGATTTTTTGCACCAAGGTTGACATAGTTAGAGCACAAATAAAGTATGTTGTTTGGACTTGAAGGCAGTGTTCACGATTAAAACCATATTCTAGTTTTCGATGTTTTTTTTTAAGGAATGTTAACAAGGTAGAGTATAAAAGTGAAAAGTTGCCATAAACTTCCCAAATATTGCAGCTAGAATCTTTCAAAAAAAACTTTGAATCTTTAACTCGCCTGTACAGCTCACTGCAGACAATACATCGAACCAAACGTCGAAAATTCTTTCTCGTTTTGAAATTCTTGGGTAAGTGATTTTATTTTCTGTTTTGTGTACCCTGAAAAGTCTCCAAAAATAAGGGAGTTAAATGCACATGCTTGGAAACTAGAATTTATCGGGATAAAAAATGTTAAAAATTTGGCTAAAGTTCCTTTCGAGAGACGGGCACCAACTGTTCCGAAACAGAGAAGGACAACTGTCACAGGACGTGGGCGGGGTGGCCCAAAGGGTTGACTGGCCCACGAGATTTTCGCTTACTTCCCGACAGTTTTTCGCCGCACTTCCACTCTTACTTTTTTCAGAAGAACCCAAAGCTTACGTTTCCGCCAAAAAAAAAACGGGCTACTTTTTCATCGTGAACACTGCCTTTAAGCCAGATGGCCGATACAAGTTTTTAGAGACTATTGATGGAGCTTTCACAAGCAACTTTAGTTGGCATGCTTAAAGGCTCACACGCTAGCTAAGCCACGTCTCAGTTGGAAGGAGGGAGCAGCTAATAGACATCAATCGTTATGTTAAGCATTTGAGTACATTCTCCATCAAAGAAAGCGCTCTGTAGAAAATGTCAAATTTTTTTCATAACATTTTGAAGAAAAAATCAATATATTCCTGAAAATCAAAAAACGAGCTAAACCAGCTTATAAACACCATCATTTGATAACGCAGCCAACAACAATTGAAGCGATTGAGCTTTAAATTAAATCTTGAACGCAGCATTATGCGAAAAAAAAATTGAAAAGGATTTTTTTGAGGGTTGGGGATATGGCACTCTTCAGAGCTAAATAAGTACATCCAGCACGAACTGTAAATGAAAGTGCCGTCTCTTGATAACCTACTTCAAATTTACTTTTTTTCATAACTATTCAGCTGTAATGCTTGCTAGGGTTCGGATTGAGACGAAGAAATTCAGGATATGATTTCTAGGTCTTTATACATCACACATAGCCACTTATGTAATGTACTGGTATTCTGGGTGGTACACCTAAAAGATTGCCCCAAACTTCTTTGTTTGAACATGAACACATAAATTATTGTTGTTAGATGGCCCTTGTCAAAATTCTCTCTGAAATTACTTTTTAGACCCAAAAAAAATTGAAGGAAATTTCAAATAAGGACGCTGAACATGCAGAAACGCTCCTCCACGCGCCTTACGAGCGTACGCTTCGGGCGGTATCGTAGTCGTTTTCTTCCTAGAAATGAACCATTTGAGTTTTTTTTTTCGCTTGAATTTTTTTTCCATAAATTACGCGCAATCAGGATGCCACAGATTTTCAGGACTATTTTCACGAGAAATTGAAATGCGTCCAATGCGTGAAATTGCGCAAAGCCATTTCTCACACAGAAAATAAAAAACCAATGTTTTCAAAATCTCACGGTTCAAAATTGAACATTGCAGTCTCTTAATGTTTGTCAGGAACCCAAAAAATCCAAAACGAAGAATAGAAAACACAGCCTCCGCAGTGGCAGCAGGACGTTAATCATAATGAGACCGCAGGCCCCAGTATGATTATCCCTTGTCCCAGTTACAACAGCGGTTCTCCGTGACTGGAGAACGGAATTTTGACCGGATGAGGACAGTACAGTGCCAGCTCTTTTTTTTTGCAAAGACGGCGTTTTCGGGCTTCTTTTTTTGCGCACAAAGTGCCGCATCGCGATCACTCTCTTCACAACTAATGAACTCCTTTTTTGATCATGTTTTTGGATTCCTTTCGACATGATCAATACACTAGCGTGTGTATACACTTACTAACCACGGCGGGCTGGAAATCACGAAACGATAACTACGTGTTAGACACTGTTTGCGGTGAATCGATTCGTACACAATACGCTTAGCCAGTGTTTTGTGAATTAGAGCCCAGATTGCTATCCTGGAGACCACTCGTCATTCTTAACCTGTGATAGACAGGATTTCCAAAACAAAATACACAGTTTTCGATGGAATCCTGGGGGGAAAAGTACTGCTTTCCCTTACGATTGCAATGCTATCCTTGGGAGAAACCCTCAGATGTTTTCAAAAACAGACCCCCTGATGATGAAGAAAGGCGCCCCGAAACTGTGTATGTGGCATTGGTGTCACCGAAATGCTAGGTCACGTTGAGGCTCAAAAAAGGTTATGTATATAATTGAAGATATTTTTCGCCGTTCACGAGGAATCAGAAAAAGAGTAAAAAATGAAACGTAGTAGAAGGGTAATGCCTGGGTGAAAATCGTGACCAGCGAGAACGATGGGAAGAACTTAGTGGGGGAAAAGCCTTGTGGTGAGCGCCCGAACGGGCAATATTGACAATGCGACTAACCGCCAACACTTGTTGGCGAGGCTTGAGGTCGAACGATTGAGCAGACGGACCACGTTCTCCCACAAATCGTCTCCTATACTCAAACCTCCATCTACTTCTTGAAAGGAAAAGTGTATGCATCGTTGGATGTGTCAGGTGTTGTCAGTTAGTCGACAGCAAAGGATCGACAAGCGTTCAAAAAGGTTTCATTTGTCAACCGCAAATGGTAAAGAACCACCTGCCACTAATTTTCGAACAAGTCCAAGCAAATCTGATTCAGTCTCCGAGAATTTAGGTTACTTCAATCGTGCGTTTTTAACTGAGAAAAGTCACGTCGGCACTGGATAGCCTGCCAACGGGTGGGTGTCAAACAATTTTCGGAAGAAAATGAAGAAATGGGATAAGAATCGTGAAACTTTTCAAAGAAAAAAATTGTTCATGAGTTGCCAATAAACAAAAAAAAAACAAAGATGTTATAAGAAATTCCGGAAAAGGGCGTAAAATCTTAAGCCCCACAAGGTAATAGCGAGAAGTCTTTACAAAACCACTAGAGTATATCAAACGAATAATATCGATTTTTTCGAATAAATCTAGTTTTCTCCTCATGATTGGAATGGTTTCAACAGCACTTGTTATCACACATTAGGGTAAGTGGAAGGTTCTCATATTCAACAAAAAGGTGGGGATTCGCATATTCATTAACATGCCGAAGCCAATTAATTGAGCTTTTATTCGAATATTCGAATAATCGAATAAATGGTTATAGCAATTCTGTCAGTGGACAGAAATTTTCTTTCTCATCAATTATGGAAACCTTGCCCGTCACGTAATGTTTGATACCAAGGGCAGTTAAAACCATCTCGTCCCTGAGAAAATATAAGTTAATTGGAAAATCGATATTATTCGTTTGATATACTCTAAAAATTACCACCTTTTAGAGACAAGACTATTTGGGAAAATCTTAAAATATTCGAAAACTTCTGTTTGATGTGTTTGGTGCAGTTAGGAAATTAGAAACTCAGAACGTCGAGGATGCTTTTGCGCTTCAACCTTCTCCTTAGGCAAGTGACATTGTTTAATGCTTGTCATACCGTAAATTCTTCACAAATAAGGAAGCTTCAATGTGCCTTTCTGGATGTTAGAATCATTCGAGATAGGGAGTACTCAAAACACCGACAACTGTTCCTTTGGGTGGACAACTGTTCAGCGACATGGGCGGGGTTATCCAATGGTTCAGCTGATCCATGCGATTTCCACCCTCTTCATGATCAATTTTTTGTCGTTTTTCCATCATTACTCTTCTAAGCGCTCAAAGCTTACTTTTCTGTATCACGAGCTCTACCCAATGCCAGGTCCTTCGTGAAACGAGGGGGGAAATCGCTGGATCAGATGAACCTTTGAATAGCCCCGCCCATGCCGCTGAAGAGTTGTCCACCCAAAGACAGGTATTTACTAAGTGTTCCGATAGGAAAATTCCGTGATCTCCAGAAAACCTGCAACAAAGTATAATCGGTGGCCCAATGAATTCAAACCGGTAAAGAAGTCATCATACTTTTCTCAGCAATAGGAAAAGCTCTCAATGGGCGGACGTGCTACGGAAAAGTCCTTTTGCAGCTATAATGATGTGGAAGAGTGTAACCGTTTTGGGGATTCAAAAGGGTGGCGGCCGGAAGAAGAAAAAGAGCTGCGAGGTGGGACGCTGGATGGGGAGAAGTTGTAACAAGGTTACACACACATGGAATAGCGAATCAGTGAAAATATGATTGGACTGCGCCAGCGAGCGCAAGAGGAAATGCGGTTGTCTTTGGAAGAAGGAAGGAGAAGAAGAGAAAGAGAAGACGGAGCGCGCGACTTCCAGTTCATCACCACAGCAACATTCCTGGCAATCCACCAGGAGAAGAAGGAGATGGAAATGACAGCTCTGCCTTACATCGGTTGGAGAAATCTTTTGCTGAATCCAGATGGGCACAAGAATGAAAAGGTACATACTACACCGTCAAAAATGTGTATAGAACTCACATTCTTTGTAGTTCAGGGTCAGGGATGTGCGGAAAAAATATTTTTGGAAACAGAAAACAGAAAATCTAGTTTGACAGAAAACAGAAAAAATCTCCAAAAATGGGCAGAAAACAGAAAACAGAAAATTTCCAAAAATCAATAAAGGGTGTTCAGCGTACACTAAACGAAATTTTTCAAAACATTCAACTTTTTTTAAACATTTTTTGAGTGATCTATGCTTCTTTCATTGAATTTTCAAAACCTTACAGTTGGCCAGAGCAAAAAGTATAGACGTTTAAGAAATGCAGATTATAAGTGAGATGACAAATGTTCATCGAATCTTCCTTTTCCAAGGCAAAAAAAGCTCGATTACTCTATTAGAAGCTCAATACATATCTATGTCGGTGCAAGGAGTACGTAGTGCAGTCGGAGCGAGCTTTCCGTTCCTTAGTGTACATATTTTGACACTGATTGTGGGATAACTGCTGGTTTGAACACTGTACTACTCCACAGAGCTTAAAGTCACGCCCGTACCGCTCACCTGTGCCGTTAGGGTATACTCAGACAATAGGTGCGGACTGACCGCTGGCAATCAAGGACTCTGTGGGCGGTACGGCAGCAAGTTGCGGGCGGATCGCTGCCTCTCATTGTCTCCGCGGGCGGATCGCTGCGTTTTGGCGGGCGGATAGCGGCACCTGGGAGAGTTGATCACGCTAGCGGGTGGATCGCCGGCGAGCTCTATAGCGGTGATCCGCTCGCAACTCATTCGACGTCGTATTCGTAGAGGCTTGACTCTCAGAGAAATTGCCGCTGCGGCTCCGCCATAGTGCCGCTTTGGCGCGTGGAGACACCGAAGCGGCACTATCGCGGAGCCGCGGCGGCACTACAGCAGAGCCGTAGCGGGGACCAGACAGTACCGCTTCGGCTCCGCGATAACGCCGCAGCGGCTCCAGGAGAATGTCTGATACGAAATTATTCAAGAATTATGAGACAACTAGGGGGGGGGCCTAATTGTAAGAACAAAATTCGCACCTGCGGTCGTTTCATCCTTTGTCTGATAAGGACAGAGCCTACCGCCGCTTTTGCGCACAAGGAAATACGGAATGTACCTCAAAATCAGGTATATTCAACCGGCGACAGTTTCGTTTTACCACACAGGACAGTACATCGTACTCCACGCGGGTTCGCTGCTGCATCCCCGCGGTTCTAACGCGGAGCCGCTGCGGTACTATCGCGGCGGTGTCGAGGCTCAAGACACGGCAGCAGAATCGCCTGATCACGGAGCCGCTGCGGCACTATCGCGGCACTATCGCAGCACAGTCGAGGATCGCGGTACTTTCCCGGCACTGACGCAGCAAATTTTCTTAGAGGGATGGGTTTCACGCTTTTTTAGAGGCTTGCAGGGGCAGCCGACTTCCCAATGAGTGCCTTCATCTCTCTACATGAATCTGTGACCAATCGAAGAACCCCGGAGGGTTGGTTGGTTTGGTTCACCTCGGCGAGGGTACAGCGAACAGCACCGTTTCCTCCCACCACGCCACACGTGCCCTTACGGATAACCACTACAGTGAGATAAAAGTGTATAGCGTCGTGGTACAACTGCAGAGAGCCTGAGTGAAGTACACCCTCAACCTATCGGCTTAGCTTCGATTAATACGGCCACTTTTTTCTAAGGAAGTCCTACTGCAAATCGAGGTACACGTTTTTTTCTGTCTTCTGTCCAATTTTTGCCTATTTTTACAGAAAACAGAAAAAGATGGCCAAAAATGGGAAGAAAACAGAAAATTCCGCACATCCCTGGTCAGGGTCACGAAATTGAGCCCATTATGACAGCCTGAAGATAGGTGGAGAGGTGGTGCTGTTGAGGGGTTTGAAAAGGCGGAGCACAAGGATGGTCACCTAACCCATAAGAACATGCCATGCAGAATTTGAACCCTTCCAAATTCAAAACGATTATGGCGCCACCTTCAAGCATTCTTTTGTGGCTTTTGAGGCATTTTAATTGGGGCTTACAGATTAAGGTTTTCTGAGGTTCTTTCGCCATTATTCATGAAAAATAGTACATACAGTCGGCCCAGATCGCATTGATATTATGCGTTCCTTGTTGATACAAAAGTTTCCGGACTTTTCACGACTTTGATAAAAACATTTATTTCGAAAACAAACAAGGCTCACCCAACGAAATATTTTTCATAGCATTTTAGGATCCTTCGCCACTGATTGGGCAGATCATGAATTCCCGACGCGTAGAACTCTGGCTGTTTCGAGTCGAAGTATTCTTCTAAAGCCATTTTGACTTCGTCATCGTTAGTCAACTGTTTTCCATGCAGGAAGTGCTGCATAGAGCGGAACCGATGGTAGTCGGAAGGGGCAAGATCTGGGCTATTTGGAGAGTGAGAAAGAAATTCCCAGCCCTGGTCAAGTCGCCCTGGGATGAACACTGCTCGGCCACACGTATTACGGATAACCCGACCGAAACTGCTTTACCTGGGCTGGGAAGTTCTTTCTCACCCTCCATATAGCCCAGATCTTCCCCCCTCCGACTGCCATCTGTTCCGCTCGATGCAGCACTTCCTGATTGGGAAACAGTTCACAAACGATGACCAAGTCAAAATGGCCATAGAAGAATACTTTATACTCAAAACAGCCAGAGTTCTACGCTTCGGGAATTCATGATCTTCGCAATCGGTGGCGAAAGATCCTTGAATAAGATGGAAATTATTTTGTTGGATGAGCCTTGTTTGTTTTTGAAATAAATGATTTTTGTTCAAAATCGTGAAAAGTCCGGAAAATTTTGCATCAACCTAATATAATAGAAAGTGTGTCCAAATGAGGCTGACAAACCATGCGCCTGGCGTGCGTGTCGAGCGGCCGTAGCGTGTGCCGCTCTTGGAAGAGAGTTCAAACGGCTGCAAACAACTGACTGGAGATGGAATTCCAAACCATCCAAACGTTGCCACCCCCCCCCCTCCTTTCGACTGCAGAACTGATTGATCGACGCCGCTGGCCTACTCCCAATCAATGGCTGCGAGGGAAGACTCGCCGCCTCTTTCTCATGCTCGTCCGAGAGCGGCGCACGCAACGGCCTCTTAACACGCACGCCCGCTGCGTGGTTCGCCAGTGTCATTCGGACACTTTCTACATGCACCAAGTTTACGCCATCTCAAGACGTGATGGCTATAGATCAAACAATTTCGCGCCCGACAGCTGTGTGCGGCCTCCTAATCGACTGACACGGACGATATTTGCAGTGACGCTTCCAAATCTAGGTTTGTAATTGCTAAATATTTTCCGAAACGGAATCAAGGAGAAGTTATTCAATGGGATCAGGTAATGTAGCGAATATTAAGCTCTGGGGCTTTTCGAGTAAGCTCTCAATTTCGATAGTCACAACAATGAGCGCGGTCGCCTTTTCGTCGGAACATTCTATAACACCAATTATAATTCACCGAGCTCCACCGCTCCGCTGCTTGTGATAATCGAAATCAAAAGCTATCAGATTCTTCGAGATTTATCCTCTGGTTCCGAGCCTGTCTTACTCTGTTCCCTCGCGCGCTTGTGCGGAGAGAGGGTAGAGACAGCGAGAAATTGTGGGGAGAAGGAGACGCAGCGTACGCACGCAACGAACGGAAATAAATCACACTCGGAAACAGAGGATACCTGCTATCAGCGCTATAGTGGGGCCAACGACGGAACATGGATGCGGACACCCCAGCAGCCTGCGCTGCGTCGTGTGCGAACACGAAAAATATGCCAATCGACTGGCGCACGCGACAGGCGCGCGGCTGCTGAGTGGTCCGCAGCCATATGTTTTGCGGCTACCCCTACCATGCCTAAAGTTTTATCAGACAGGAATTATGAAATATTTTCTAACCAACCACGAACTGATATTTGGAAACGTATTTCCTAAATAAGTGGGTACAGTTGACCGCAATGTTAATAGAACATGGTGCGGTTGCGGACTCGCACTAAAACTACGGTAGAATCTGACATTTTGCCAGATTTCGTCATCGATTGGCGCTACAGCTGATATTCTTGTGAGCAGAGAGACGACGGTTGGCGCCGATCGATGACGAAATCTGGCGAATTGCCAGATTCTACCGTAGTTTTAGTGCGAGTCCGCAACCGCACCATGTCCTTTTAACATTGCTGTCAACTATCTGAAATATTTTCTAACCAACCACGAACTGATATTTGGAAACGTTGTTCCCTAAATCAGTGGGTAGAAGAAATCTGTGCCAGCATGGGAAGTACTGTTAAAGGCAGTGTTCACGATAAATCTCGTTCTCGAGGTCTCGGTGTGAAACACTAAGTTGGCAGGTGCTGTAGAGGATAGGGTCGAAGAAAGCAACGAAAACTGGCCAGAAATAAATACAAACGGCTTTGAAAGCTCTCCCGGTGCGCCTACCTATCCCGGTCCGCCCACCAATCGGACGAGCTTGCGGCGCCGCACACGTTTCGATTGCAGATTGCCAAGCAACTCTGCAGCAGTTAACATTATCGATTCGCGCAGATTTCGCGATTAGCGCGCGCTTGCCGAAATCAGCTGGGCCCATGATTCCCGTCCACGCCCTGAATTTAAAAACCGCTATTTTGACTTATTCTAGACGTTTTTCTTTCCTGTTTCTTCACTATTAGTCACCTCACGACCAAACGATCCCATTTTGGGGTCGAACTCGAGTGCGATATTCATCGTGAACACTGCCTTTAAGAAAAATTCCTCAATTTTGTTATAAGAGCACCTTCGTTGAATCTCAAAGCGTGAGTAGTCACAACGATCTTTACTTCAGAAGAAAAAACTACAGAAATTCTTATCGTTAGGCCTAGTGCGTACTTGCATCGACGCGCGACAGCGATAGTGCATTTAAGCCATATCGATTTCTGGTCGATATCCGCCACAAGTACTATGTCGCGCCACTCGTCACTGGAAGTATGCACTACGCGTAATAATTTTAGTCTGATGAACGGACGGGGCTGCGACGGTGGATCACCCCGCGCGAATCGAAGCCCCATTCTCCAGGGAGGCCGCCGACCCCGCACGGCCAACCGCCTGGTCTATGCCTCAGACTAAATTGAAAACGGAAACCATACTTAAATTCGAAAAAAATTGTTTAAGGTAGCACAGAGAGGAACGCGGCTCGCATTTCACTGATATTACGCTGAACATTCCATCAAGCATATACAAGGCGTTCCATGGCTTGCTGCCTTATGAATGCCACCCTAAATCTCCCTGGCGGCTGGCGCGAGCGTTTGCATGCACAACACGCTCATCAATTCATCGTTCTGCAAGCTGATCGAGAGTGCATCTTTATTCTGATTTCCATCAACTACTCTCCCTTCCCCGTTTTTTCTCGTTTTGTTTGAATATTTATTAAATGACCGCAAACTCTTTAATAGTCGCTAATTTGCTGGAAGTGTTTCTGCCGGAGTCTTTCGGGGATGCCATTCAAATCGTCATGCTTGATCCTTAGCAATAGACCTAAAGGCAGTGTTCACGATGAAAATTGTTTTTCTGTTTTCCCGCCTATCTTGACAACGGCCCCACGCTGATTCCAATGATGTCTATGAAATCGTACAAGACCTTCTGGGAATGGAGTTATGGCCCCTCGAAAATTGAGCTCGGGAAAATGGTGGACGAGTTGTCCGAGGCTTGTAACTTGCGTCTTTTGCAACCGATCTATGCGAGCTGACCTGAGTAAAGAGAGAAGTTAAGAATGAAGGGAAGAACGGGGCTAATGATTGGAAATCATCGCTCATCTCACGATCTTGAGCATTCATTTGTTTACGTCAGTGGGCGTGTGATGCGCTTTTGAGGTTTGCCTTGCGCTCGAAATGGCAACTTCAGGCTCTTTTGGAGCTTTTCCTGGCTCGTTTTCATGCGTTCTTTCGACGTCAACGTTACATTGTGCCCCTCCACTACCCATTCCTAGTGGAAACTGAAACACATTTTTTATCGTGAACACTGCCTTTAAATTCAACCCTAGAGCGAAAGAATTCGGGTAATAGTAAATCATGATGAAAAATAGTATCGCAACGGAATGCTAAACTATAATGAACACGACCAGCCGAACGGCAATCAGGATTCGCCTCACAATTCATGAAATAAGCGTGACTCCTAATTGCAAATCATGGCAAGCATCGATTCCCTGTTTGGGACGCAAAGTGTATCAGTTTGACAGCGATGACCTGCTCTCTCAAAGACGCTTTCCTCTGCTATTCAATGTTTGACTAGCGCGCCCATACACAAGAGAAAACACTTCTAACAGACAGAAATTTGCGTCCGCCGCCGTCATCGACGAGCTATGGATCATCGGACGACGGCGATGACAAGGAAAACTCGGACAGTCGTCAAGAAGCTCGTGCAGAATTCAGTAAAATGTACAGTAAAACGATTATACCCGCCTGTGATCGTCTACTAACAAGCATGTAATCGGTTGAGCCAGAAGGGCCGGGATGGCAGGGGGAGTTGTTGCGGCCGACGGCTAAGCCAGTTACTCAATAGCGAAAAAAAAACGAGTTGTACAACGAGACACGTTCCTGGGGAACGGGAAATTACGATGGAAGAATCGAGTTCCACAGCTTTTTTTCAAAATGGATCTATTCTTCAGCAAAACGGGAACAGCGAAATGCCCATGAAATCGCGAGCGTGCAGCCAGAAAAGAACAACTCAGCCTCTCTCCACTGGTTTTGAGGGAAAAATCATAAGAGGTAAACCACACAATTGCTGGGTGGAGGAAACCGAAGGGTAAACAAAGGTATGACAATAATTTCCACCCAATCTACACGTCTACAGTCTAAATTACGGGCGGTTGATCTGCAGCCGGTGTTGACCGAATCAAATGGGCAAACTATTGGGTACATCTTGCGTAATATTCGTCACAAGTTTGTAAACAAGGAACAACATTGAGATTTAACATTTCCTCCTTAAGAAAGGGCTTTCGGCCCGTGCGGAACACGCCGACCAATTAGGCTCAATAAAATTAAGTAAATCAGAAAACACCGATGGATATGTTTATGATCACTCCTTCCAACTGAATGTGGCACGTCCGCTAGAGGACAGAATAGTTCCAATCCAACAGTAATCACCATAAAACCAAAGAGATTTCGTAGTGATGGGCAAGTGTAAAACATACGACAGCGGACAAACGTATCGGACCCCAGCTTCCTAGTAGTTCAGTTCTCAGTGTACATACATATTGGATATAATTTAACTATGACGCATTTTGAGACTTCTTAGAGCATAGCCTTTTGCGTAAACAGCTGTTTCAAAAATGACTTCTGGAACGCTGATTTATGAGTTAAAGGCAGTGTTCACGATAATCTATAGTTTTGAGATTATTCGCTATATTGATTAAGTGGCCCCCGGGTAGAACGAAAATGACGTAGAAATTGAGAAAAACCACCAGAAGAATCTTTTGTGAACCCGTCCTTTGCAATTCTCTACTCTCTATTGATCCGTTCTTTCTTTTGGGTCCTAACTAATCCTGCTTTGCATAAAATATTCTTCTAAGTTCGATTGACCCAATTTTCCAACGGTGGCAACCACCATGAACATGTTCATTCAACCGGACAGCTAGTCCAATTTATAGAATAATGTCACTGACATACGACGTTTTAGTGCGTTTCTCGCAGTTTTTCCGTAATTTTGGTAACACTTGGAGGCCAACGCATTGTTTTATGTGAAAAAAATTATACCAAAATCACCGTAAACGCTGCCTTTAAGAGGTTTTCAATAAGCTGGGGGACTTTGGTCTATTTAGAACTATTTTTCAAAGCCTTTCTTGGAGCTGCGAACTATAGATATTCATTTGCTATTGAATGAACTTCGAGAATGTGATGTGGAGAGTGGAAACCATGCTGGCAAACTGCCAACTGTTATCTGAGCAAAAAGAACGATTTTCTCAAGGAAAAACATTCCTGAAACGAGCCGATATGGAAGCATTTCAACATGGGCACTACAGATGAAATGCTGAGCTGGTACGAAGGCGAAAATCATAAGGCTTTACTCTGGTGGAAGTCGCCGCTGCGGCTCCGCGATAAAGCCGCTGTGGCTCCGCGATCGGTGGCTGCGCCTTTACAAAAATAGTACCGGCCTCGAGTAGCTCACATGAAATTCGTTATGAGTCTTAATACAACTAGGCGGGACATACGAACAAAAATGCGCACCTACGGTTGTTCTGTCTTCTAGAGATGAAGGGCGTCCCTTTACCAAGAAGATACGGGATGTACCTCGAATTTGGGCAAAGGAACCGGCGACAATCTTGTTTTACCACCAGGGTCAAGCGGAGCGTTGTGTAATTTTCCGAAATCGGAGCGATCCCCCTCTCGGCCATCAAATTTTTTTTCCAGAAATCCAAAAATTTTTGCGACCCTCCCGAGGTGTGATTTTGGCAACCTTTTTTGCTGAAAAAGTGTTTAATTTTTCGATGATGGAAAGTGATTTCTATTTTTTGAGTACTAGAAACTTTCAATTCTGGTCCGAAATTTTTGCGATCCCCCTAGCCTTCAATTCCGGGCCAAAATTTTTGCGACCCCCCTGTCGAGAAATTTAACAACCCCGCTTGACCCTGTTTACCACACAAGACAGCGCATCGCAGTCGAGGCGGGTTCGCTGATGCATCCTCGCGAAGGCCAATGCGGCTCTAACACGGAACCGCCGCGGTACTATTGCGGCAATGTCGCGGAGCTGTCGAAGGCTGCAGTACCTTCCCGGCAATAACGCGCCAACCTTTCTCAGAGTATTTTCAATAATAGCAGTAGAATTCTTTAGGAGAGAATTATCACACTGACGCCAGGAAAAGGCCTGCCTTTGAGCTCAATCAAAATCTCCCTACTCTATAGCACAAGGCGACATTATGAAGTTGATCCAATAGTTGGTCAATGGTAGAAATTTCGGAATGAACGGACTCTGAGAAAAGACATTTATATGACGAAATGCCTGTAACGTTGCACAATTTTTCCCTTCGTAAACTGTAATGGACCGAAATCAATTTCGAAAATGTTCTAACATCCTGATCAATAGTCCATGGCGGGTCCATGCGCAATTGCGTCAGCCAGCTCGCGCGCCGCGCCATCGGTAAATCCGGGCAAGATTAATAGATGACGCCACGAGAGAGCGCGCTGCGAACGGTTAGCATCGAGGCAGACGCTCTTGAACAGGACAATATCCTAGTTTGGCTCATTTCTACACGGGATGCAAAAAGATGCAGTCGAAAGACAGAATTCTAGGGGAAGGGGTATTGCTGTACTTTTGCTCGCCACTATAAGCAACAAATGGTATTCCAGTGTTGATTCGATTTCTCGAGACGTAGACTCACCATAGAATTACAGATTTGGTACGGGAATGTGCGGATTTTTCTTCTTCCTGCCCATTTTTGGCCTTTTTTTTTCGTTTTCTACCAAAATAGGCAAAATTTGGCAGAAACCAGAAAAACACCGTGAGCCGCGATTTGTAGCAGGATTGCCCTGGAGAAAAGAGGCCGGATTCACCAAAGGTAAGCCTGAATTGGCTAAGGGTGAATACAGCCTGGGTTCTCCGCAGGTCTCCCACGCTACACACTTTTATCTCGCGTTAGTGGTTATCCTTCCTGGCGCGTGTGACGTGATGGCAGGAGGCGCTGCTGTTCGCTGTACACAGTCGGGCTCGATCTTCGCCAAAAGTAAACCAAACCCACCATCCCTCCAAGGTCCCTGAATTCGTAACAGATTCTTGCACGGAGAAGAAAGCAATTATTGGAAAGTCTCCTGGCCCTTGCAAGCCATAGGCGCGAAAAGCCTCTGTAAAGGCGAAATCGAATGCGCTGCGCATTTCAACCAGGGAATCGTGTCCTTATCTTTATCCAGTAGTGATTTCCCTTACCCACAGGCTTACCGTAGATTTATCCCTCGAACGGTACGTTACATAGTCAAACGACGCAAAAACCACAATATTGCTGTATACTAGCAGTAATGAGCCATTAATGCTACCTAGCGCCCATTATTCATACCCGCACGAGCGCGTCGCTCGAGTATGACTACTTTCGACACGTGGGCAGAGATTGAGACTACTCTAGCATCACCGCTTCGGTAGAGCGGGGTAAAGTTGTGCTCCAAATATACCGTGCACGAAAACTCATTTACTTTTACTCATTGCACCGCAGGAAGGTACAGAATCCCAATAAGATGAAGCGCGAAGAAATTGATGGTGGAGCCATAAGGCAGCTGATAAAACTATCACAGAGGTACAGGAGGTCCTCACCGGTGGAGCGAGCGGCGCGTCAGGTCATTTATACTCGAATGGATCAGCCGCTGAGGTACAGTAATCAAACTAGCAGTTAAACCAAAATCAGTTTCAAAAATTAGCACTAGGGAAGAAAAACTTCGCTCCTACTGCATCTACATACTGCTTGCGCATACATGTTGAGCTTCTGATAGAGTAATCGAGCTTTTATTGACTGGGGAAAGGAATGCTGGAAGAACGTTTGTTATTTCTACGCTCTTATCATCTGCTTACTAGGGCGTCTACACTCCTTGCTCCAGCCAACTATTCGGTTTTGGAAATCAAGCAAAATTGTCACTTGAAACGTATGAAAAAGTTCAATGTTGTGAAAAATCTTACATAGTATACGCTTAAGCTTTTCTGTTTTCTGCCCGTTTCTGGATCTTTTTTTATGTTTTCTGACGAAGCGGATTTTCTATTTTCTGTTTTCAGAAAACTTTCCGCGCATCCCTGATCTACGTCATACATTTTTAAGAATCCGAATACGTGCATAGAACATTAAAGAACAAAAAGTATAAGTTTCGAGATGATTGACCGTTATTTACATGGAATACCAGACGAAATCATACTCAATAAAAGAGTGAGGGGCCGATTAGAGTCCACAAGACGTTGAAGCTAGGACTTTTTCAAGAGTCACCGTCTACCGTTACAGACAATCGTGGCGGGACCGCTTCGCCATCAATTGGCAGCAAGCCAAGAGAGCGAAGCGATTGCTCCAGAGAATGACTTGCGACAGCGAATACGGGTGTTTGGCCCCTTTTTTGTTTGTCAGCAGTTTATTAGTTACTCAGATTTCGATAAATCGAATAGACAATAAGTATAAGGCTGCAGTATGGACCAAAACAGGTTAGTGAGCGGAAAGTACACATGCTCAACAGAATGTACCCTTATTCAGCAAAAAAAGTGATAACAAACTTGTGCTCAGCATCCTTATGCATCTAGGTACACACAATTGCCCGTAAATCAGAATAAGAAACTCGAATTCATGTTAGGTACCTACCAAGGAGAAGTTTTAGGCAAGCTGTGTCATTCTCAATCAACAGAACAGGTTTGCAAGAACCCTGCATTAGCTTTAGCGGCGGTTCGCTGCTCTTCGTTGTGTCTTGGCTTGCTGCCAGTGAATTTTCAGGTGGTCTCGCCACGATTGTCTGTAACGGTAGACGGTGACGCCTGAAAAAGTCCTAGCTTCAACGTCTTGTTTAGAGTCCCACCGCTGAAATCAATGCTGTCCCACCGCTGAAAGCACATCATGCATTGGGGTAAAATCGATCATGTGGCAACGCACGATCGACTTCCCTCCATTGCATGCTGCTGCGCCTTTCAGTGGCGGGACTTTAATCAGCCCCAAAGCTGCACCACGTAGGGAGTTTTATCACCTCTAATAACTACTTTCCCAATTTTTTTTTACGATAGCTTTATCACAGCAATAGGACTTCTTACTCTCCAATGGAGACGAACATTGGTAGTACCCTATGTATTAGGGGTATGGTACACTTTGTCGCTGTCATGGGCGACAGGTATGCAATCTAGCACAAATTGTGGCGGGACCTGCATGGGAGCAATGGCATCTATCGTCGTAGGAACAAATAGGTCAATGGTATACTTTGTCGCTGTCATGAGCGACAGGTATGCAATCTAGCACAAATTGTGGCGGGACCTGCATGGGAGCAATGGCATCTATCGTCGTAGGAACAGTTAGGTCAATTGTATACTTTGTCGCTGTCATGAGCGACAGTGATGGCATTCAGCACAAATCGTGGCGGGACCAGCATCGGTGCAACGGCGCTGGCCGTCTTAGGAACAGTTGTCGCGTGCCCATCGCAGCGACGCGTCGCGGAGGACTGGCATACTGCAAATGCGCCGATGTGTGTCGTTGCCACTGTCGCTGTCGTTGTGCAGATTTAAAGGACGGGAGCGTGCCCGCGCGTCGCAAAAGTATACCATTGGCCTCAGCGCGCGTCTGTTGCTGCGAAGTGTCGCGGAGGGCTAACATACTGCAAATGAGCCGGAGTCTGTCGCTGCCACAGTCGCTGTGCGAAGCGACGCGACCGTGTGTCGCAAAGATATACCATACCACTTATGAATCAACCGCTTAGGGCAACAGTGTCAGGGTTCATATTCTTTGAAAATCAAGCCATTGGAATATCTAAGAATACACCAGAACAAGCTGAATAGAGAGCATGTGGATTCATACAGACCAGGAAATCGATTAGTTTAAGCACATACTGTGCACAATAAATGGATAAACTCATCCAGATTACATGTTGACTTATCATTTCAAATACAAATATTACTACAACTATTAATCGAATCGCATAGTTGGAGCACATACTGCGTAGTATACTTGGGCATCTAATAATTTCGAAGTTTCCGATAACGTAATTTTTCTCATGGCTGTCAGAATTGTTTAAGCAGAGTGTGATTTTGAAAATGGGAACATTTCAACTCTGACCTCACTTTTTAAGGATATTCTCTTCGCCTGTCGTCCAAAAGCCGGAAACAGTTCCAACAACTCTGAAATTGCAGAGATACAATCATCTAAAGGATGATTCAATTTCATTTGATGCCCAAGTATGCATACTGAGTGCTAGATATGTAACTACATCCAACCGCTTCGCGGCTGGAGCGATTCAACGGTAACTTTCGAATGAATAACTACTTAGTTCTGATATCGTAAATGGAAAAATCTCAAATGAGCGGATGGTATGAATAAAGTTCTTCGAAAAAAACCTGGAATTAACTGATGGATTCGAATGAAAATTTAAGAAAATTTCCAATGAATATATACATGAAAAAATTTAACCTCATTCTTTCCCAATGAAAGAATAAACAAGGCTAGATTCAGCAACATTAAAAGCAAAAGTTTGTAATCTAAATGAACACTATTTTTCAGTAAAGTAGAAGGTTAGTTTCTTATTTGTGGAATTTCGTTTACTTTAACACGACATTCAGCTCAGCAGCCTAACGAATATTTGTATTTTTATTCGAGAACAAATTTTTTTTCAAAACAAAACAGCCCTCACGATTAAGGATGCAACTGGAGAAATCACCAAGGGACTCATGAAATGAACAAAAAATAAGAGATTCGAACGAAATATGTCTAATCTCTGAATGAACTCAATACTCAATATTCAGAAGCGAATAACTAAAATTCTCGAATGAATCGAACATTCGAAAAACGAGTAAATAAATTTCCCGAATTAATCGAACATTCAAAAATTAAGCTTATTTCAAAACTGCTCGATTGTTTATTTACCTAGGAGCGAAGTGAATTGTGCATAATACATACACGAATAATATCACGGGAACTTCACAGAGCATTTATAAGATCAATTTTCTGAATTAACCAATATTCAAGATTATAATACCTCCGTTCACGATGGAAAACGTTATCGAAAAAACTACAAAAAATCAGCTTAGATCGAAAATAGCTGAAAAACTATGAAGGTTGCGCGATCAAAAACGGGCTAGAATTAGAGTTTCTAGGGCCTAAAGATGCCAGTTCGTGCACACATGCACAGCGCCGCTCAAAAAGATCGCAGTCTCATGCCGAGCAGTCAAAAATCATCGACATTCGGAGGAAGGAATGAATACAAATTTACCTAATAAGTGAAAGCAAGCACTTCAGTCAATTTTTTCGACTAGATAAGTACACAAATATACTGAAATTCAATTTCAAGCCAGCTGATGTTCTTGATACTACAGATCATCGATGCCGATGATGTGGATTGGGCTCGTCCACCATCAAAAGACATGAAATTTCAGGCTTGAAATTTCACCCGAAACAGCGGTTTTTTGCGATTTCTTTTTTTCTCATAGGTCCTACTATTCTAAACCCACAGAGAGGTTTAGAGAGGAAAGGAATACAAGCATATTTTATCGCGACCACTGTCTTTGAAGCAACTTCCGCGAGGCACACCACTGATGAAGAAAACCGTAGAGTAAAATTGTATTCGATGTAATTATAATAATTCATGCAAATATTTTATTTATACGAAAGAAATTGGTAGAAGAGTCGTGCCTACTTATTACATTACGACAAAGCCAGTTGGCAAGAATAAACACCTATGAGTGAACGAAATCATAAAACTGAAAAAGAGTGGCAAAAAACCGAAAGATGACAGAAGCAAAATCAGAATCTTAATGGAGGTAAGGCCTCTTCAACAACTTGCGTCAGAACGCACCAGCCATACGACAGATGTTCAGTTGCTGCTAGCTTGAAGATGAATTGACCAATGGTATTGAATGGTCTACCCACTTGGGTAAGAATGGTGACTAATGCGCATCGCAGTTGAGGGAGAACTCGATTGCGACCGATCGGTTGAGGATTCGTGCGCACGCGTCGCATACCGTACGCGCAGCGGCCGTCGCACCTTTGACGTCGCCGAGTCGTCTAGGCACCTGTAATAGGGGTCACGACCATGTCGACCCCCGTGATGGCCCCGTGTGGCCCTTTCCCACACAGGTGCCGGCTGGCAGTGCACTAACGAAGACGATACGTTGCCAAGAAAGCCTCAGGAACAGTCACGACTGTATGGATTCGTAGGAAACAGAATGTATTAGGTGAGGACGAATCACCAGCTGAATCGTTGCAGTGCCACAAACAAACCATCATCATTGCAGTAGAAATGACGATTTTCCATCCATGAACTTCCAGAGTTAACGTTCTGGTTACGCTATTAATAAGCGCCAGAACTTGATCTGCGTTCAGCTGTTGTCGGTTGTGTGAATCTTTCGGCTTAATGGAAACTACATGAATTCAGCTGCTCCATAATTTATTGTTATCTCCTTATTTGTTCTCCAAGCACTTCGAATAAGTTTAGAAAAGTGCTTTGTTTATTGATGAATCTTTTTTCAACGGGTTTAGAATCGCGCATAAATTTTGATGACCACTGTTAGAGAATAATCGGACACGTTGATGATCTCAACCTATAAGTCGTAGCTTCCTCTTCAGTTATCTCACAAAGAAAAAGTTTTTAGTGGTGAACGAATCTGCGAAAACGACTAGTATTGTTAGCCACCATAGAAAAAAAACTGCGCAGTATCCTACCCAGGTTCCAAGAAGTTATAATCGTCTTTCAAGCATCGCGAAAAGGCAAGAGTACAGCCCATCAGGCATTTTTTGTATTTCCGCAAATTTTCTCGGATTTTACACAGAACCTAAATATAGGGTTTAATCAGGGTGTTAAAAACTACCTTGGGGTTCAGCTTTCAAAATTCTTTGGTTTACTGTAGGTTACGATTGGTACTAGGTCATTTAGGGGATAAAACCTACAGTTTACCGCAATGTTAATAGGGCATACTGTAGTTGTGGTCACACACTAAAACTACGATGGAAAACCTGGCTCATTGCCAGATTTCATCATCGATCAACAGCACAGCTGATTTTCTGGGTGACTTACGGCTTTTATTTTTTTCCTGATTGTTTCGGCACTATTCCTGTTTCTGACTGTTTAAAAATTGCGAATGAAGGCTTTTATTTAGTTCGTAAGGAAACTTAGGCGTTTGTTCGGGCCTCGAAGTGTCTTCTTTTCGAAATTCTGTTTTAACATCTTTAAAAAAACGACAAAATCCTCTCGCACACTAAGAAAAGCCCCTATTCGAAATACAGTGCGTTCAGAAATGATAGGCTCACCCTTGAAAATTGAGGTTTTCAAAACGCTTCACAGTTTGGCGATCCATACTATTTACCATTGAATTCAGCAGTGCAAAAAACCTGTGCTTACTCGAGCCTATGACTAATTCACGATTTTGAACAATTTTAAGGTAAATTTTCGTTTTTTTTACCGTTCAGAAAACAAATATTTATTGAACAAAACGTGAACAAACAATAAAATCCAGCATGATATAGGCCCACCACCGTTAGTAATGACCTCAGAAATTCTCTTAGGCATAGAAAGGATGAAATTTGATATGACATTCTTATCAAGGTTGGTCCAGGCTTCGAAAACAGCAGCTTGAAGCTCATCTACAGTGCCATACTGCTTGTTGTTAGCATAAACCTGGCGCCCAATTATGCCACAGATATTCTGTATGGGGTTGAAATCAGGGCTGCACGCAGGCCATTCCATGACACGAATTCGCTGCTGCTCCAACCAGGATTTTGTAGACTTCGACACCTGTACTGCAGCGTTATCCTGGTAGAAAATGAAAGCGCTGACGTCGTATTCCAAAAAGTAACGGCAGTATATGTGCCCTCAGAGTTTCCTGGTGTTTCTACGAGTTCATCCGACAGGAAGTGAAGGCCATCTCCAAAACACCTTCGCTGCAAATGCTTCTCAACACATCAGCGAGCCGCCCCCAAAATCCTCCTGCTATGGATCAACGGATTCTTGCGGTAGTACCGAGCTCTATCAGGGCCATCAAGGTTAAATTTTTCTCGTCGGAGAAAATAACCTCAACAATTTTAAGCTCATTTTTCAAGTTTTCTTGGCTTATGGGAGATCGCCTTACCTTTGTCCAGTCGGTTGCCATGTTCTTTCTTGCAAATTCCAGTCGAGCTTCTTTATGGTTGACGGACATTGACGGGGCGTTCTTGATAACTTGGCGGACGATGTTTTCATTGCCGTTCAAGGTGTTCCAGACAATTGTTTTCGAAACATCGAGCGATAATTCAGACCTGACTTGATTCAGCGACAGCGTGCTGTTGGATCATAGGCGACTGATCCCTCGGGCATCCTGACTGCTGACCTTCTTAGGGCGTCCGGTAGACTTCACCTTTCCATAAAAAGCCGGATTTCAAGAAACTGTCCAACAAAGTGTTGCGAACGTCCGATTTGGGCCGCTATTCTACGCTGACTCAGTCCAACAGAGGCGAGGGCACGAATCTGGGCTTGTTCAGAAGTAGTGAGAGCAGTACCACGTCCCATACTAGCAACAACGATGTACGTTGTACCCACGTCAATGATATGTAATGGACTTGTAAAAGGAAACTTTTCGAAGTAAGAAATTTCAATTTTCACAGGGTGAGCCTATCATCTCTGAACGGTCAAAAATCCGAAAATTTATCTTAAAATCGTTCAAAATCGTGGAGTGTTCATAAGACTGAGTATGTACGAGTTTTTTACACTGCTGAATTCAATAGCGAACTGTATGGGTCGCCAAACTGCGAAGCGTTTTGAAAACCTCGGTTTTCAAGGGTGAGCCTATCATTTCTGAACGCACTGTATTATAAGGGTCAGAAACAAAAATAGAGCAGATACAAGTGTGAAGAAAAAGAAAAGCCGTAACTCACCTAGAAAATCAGCTATCCTGTCGATCGATGGCGGAATCTGGCAAAGTGCCAGGCTTTCCACCGTAGTTTTACTGTGTGACCGCAACCGCACCATGTCCTTTTAACATTGCGGTAAACTGTATCTCAGCATTTCGAAAATCGATAATTGGACATTGAATTCGTATTCAGCATCCCAAAAAAAACCCGTATAGGAATTTTGAGTCAATTCAGGGACTTTGACCCAATACCCGACTTATACCCTCCGCAATCTACCGTGTAGAAAATCGATAATACGTACATATTTTGTGGACACTCGACCGCCTAATCTCATTTTCAGTTATTTCAGTGAATTTCTCGGTTTTTCAGTTCTTCAAATCATTTCATGCCAGATCGTTAAAAAAAATTCAAAACTATTTTCTACAATCTCTGTTTGATTGAGAACGCTTCACTATTTCTTTCTCCGTGTACTCTCGCTTTTAATTTCTCCGAAATCTAGCTCTGCCAATTCCTTAGTTCTGCCAAGGGGCCGAAGATTTAAAAATCTCATTCATTTTTCATCTTTTCCCTTTCTGGGCACGATTTGTGCTTACCAGGGAAACCGTTTTAGCGTAGTCGGAGGTTAGCAATTCGAAGTATGTACATAGCGAAAATGCCCATTCTACGAGTTGTAAAAACTGTCACTGCGGGCTAAACCTTTATCTGAAAAAGCTATAAGCCCAAGACGATTGAGTGCAATAACGACATGGCGATCTAACTGATGTAACCTTCCACAAAAGTACGAAACACTGAAAACGGATATCATATTCGTGTACAGCGCCCCCCAAATTAGTCCAATGTGAGCAGTTCGGGTGCGGAAAAAGATTCCACTCCTGGACCGAACAAATGGATATTTTTTTCGGCCAAAAACTAGCTCTCTAGCTCATAGAAGAGTCTCCATGTGATGCAGGGCCGTCTCCATAAACCTCGGCATGATAATTATACGCCGCGTCGGTCGATGTTGAAAGTGACACGATATTGATCACCCAGCGTTGCTCGTCGCTAACGTTAGCCATAAATAACTGTATCAACCTCGTGTCGAGATTCAACATCATCAAACTAGCTCTCTAGCTCATAGAAGAGTGTTCCAACAAGATCGTGAACGCCGCCTGAAAAAAAGAAGAGGAGACCAATACTTTTTCGGCCGAATTCGCGTGGATCTGCCCATTTTTCTCGAACCTCAGCAGATAATTCCAGACCTTTTTGAGGTGGTCATGTCAACTTTCTGCAGTTTATCCAATGCAGAAACAACCATTTTTCATGGCTACTTCGGACCTGATTTCGAAGCCGAGGAGCTGCCCCAAGGCGAATCAAAGCCAAATCGCATTGTGCGCACCACAATCTGCAAGCGATATATGGGGGCCAGTTCAGTGCGGAAACCTTTTCCATGAATTTCGGGAGCAGAAGCGAAGTTGTTTGAAAGCGCAGGGAACGTAAACGGGAGAGGACTTTAAAATACTATAGTTTCAAGACTAAAACTCGATAAAAAATATAATAATAAGGATGATAAGGATAAAATAGAGTAAACCGAAAAAATAATGACTTTTCACAAAAAGATACCTGTCATTTTTTCTATTCGTACACGAAAAACAAGAATATAGTCGAACAAGAACTTGATCATAATGTTGGTGTGAAATGTGGTGGTCTAGACTTGTTTGAAATCAGGAACTGCATGGACTGCACATCCCAAAACTTCTCAGAGGCAAATTCAGAGTCCGGTATACCAAAAAACTTCTGCTTCCATTCTGTATTTGAGTTTCTGGATGTGGTTTTCAACTAAAAACAACGTTAAATAAAAATCACTCTAGCTGTTGGTCACGCTTTTTTGAAGACGAGCTGTTATCCATATCCTGAAGCAAACTAGCAGCCACGTAAAAAAGTATCTGCATCATAAGCGAGTATCACCAACATTTTCAGCAAGGATTAGAACCTGATGGCATTTCTATCTGTAATCGGTAAATTACCACTCGCAACGACATGGTTTATGGTACGAAGCATTTTTTGATCGCTCCGGTGTTCCACCTCTTGGTCATGAATCTGAGCGAAATGAATCTCCATAGCGACTACAACTCGCGTACTTATCACCTTCCTTCTCTCGACTACAAATAGACCACGTGTTCAGCAATCAAATTTTCAATGTGCATACATACAAGCAGTATGTACCTTTTAATTTCAACTCAACTTGGCAGATACCTGTAAGCCTTGCGAAGACATCAGTCCTGCAGTTAGGCAGCGGTCAAATCATGGACTGTATGAATATGGGGACCTGGTTTGGGAAGGCATGCTGAATATAGTCGCTTTGGGGGTCCACATTACCTCTGAGTTGGATTTTTCTCATCATGTTGACATCATTGTTAAAAAGGCATTTGCTGCTCTCTTTAAAACTAGTGGGAACATCCAGTGTAAAGATTCCTCAATATTGTTGAAACTCTATAAGGCTTATGAATTTCCGATTTCGGAGTATAGCTCACAGGTTTGAAGTTGATCTTCTAAGAAATAAGCTAGAGAAGGTTCAACAAGTTTTCACAAAAATTTTGTTTTACAGATGTGTACCTAATCCCAATTACCCATTTTCATTACCCAACTATGAAAAACGTTTGAGACACTTCAACCTTGAAAGCCTTTTTAATCGACGTGTTAACAGTGATCTCATATTTTGCTTCAATTTATTCAGAGGCGAGCTGCAGCCAAGGAGCGGACAATACTGGGCTTTCAATCCTTGTCGAGGCAGAACTTACAAATTGTATTACAATGTCCCAACGGTACAAGAAATTATAACTCGAAAATCAATAATTCTCTTTTCTTCCGTTGTGCCACGTGGTTGCAAATGCTCCAATCTGGCGTGACGTATGCACCTACTATTAAAATCTTCAGAAGTCGTCTGCAGAAAATCAAATTGCTTTCGATTCTACTACCCACAAAATGAAGAATTTCGAGATACAGATTAATTGATAAATTTCCGAGATGAAAACGAATTTGTAGTGCTAGGGCGAGAGGTTCAGATTATGTACTTTATGAAAAATGAGAGGGTTTCGTTAATGTGAAGTTGCAGAATGGTTGAGTCGCTTGCTCTCGACAACTACCTAATGCTCGATTCGTTCTGTTCCAGGCCTAGTTAAACTTTTCCGGTATTACAATGGCGTGGCCCTCAACCGTGCTACTACAGCATCAAATCACTTTTCCTGATGTAGTACTATGTACTGCTGTCAGTCTTGTTTTTGGATTTGCTGTGTAGAGGCATGCGTTATGAGCCCATTCCGCTAGTTTTCCAGGTTGGCTGTCCTTGGAGCTGGTTCCATGGGACGGCCAGCGTACCCATGCTCAGGGTCAAGCAGGCCGTTGTCCAGTACCTCGACGTAGCTACTTCCCCCCACTTGGAGATCAAAATTTTTGAAAAATGTTCAAAACTTTCACGTCCCCCCCAGGTTCCGAAAAAAAATTAACAGTTTTTGCGGTCAAATTTTTCAAAAAAGTGTTAAGAATAGCAGTTAAAAATCCACTGTTGTACCGTAGTTCTACTAATGTAATGGCCTAGGCGATTTGATTTCCGTTCAGTACCTGTTTCTTAACTGTTAATTTCCTTTATTACCTCGTTCCTATGTTTTCCTCCTTGGTTTGTTCTTGTCATCATTCTCCGTCGATCGATGGGCGCGAGGGGTGGATGCGGGGGAGCGGCATCTTATGTATGCCTCGCGCTCTCGTCTGCCCCCGTGGTCTCTCGTCGCAGGCGGGGCCTGCCATCGGGGGCCGCGTCCGCTCCCTTCTTAAGGCGGCTCGTTTAGTTATAGATGCTCATTTTGTAGTTGTAGAGTGGTACGGAGAGGTGACTCTCCTCAATAAATAGTTGTACCACAGTTCAGTCTACAACACTCCAGTCGATTTGGGGGCCGAACCGGGATCGAAGAAGAGGACCAGCGATCCGCCCTTAAGTCGTTGTCAAGCGGTTACGGCGTGTAGTCCTGCTCCTACTTGGAAGCAGTGTATCCTCATTCACGCGGTGCGGTCGCGTGTGCGTGCCCGTGTGGTGAGACACATCAGTGTTATTCACGGAATACACTGTTGTGTTTCGTCGCTGCGTGGGTGGCGTGCGTGTCGATCGGCGCCGTCACAGAGTGGGGGTACGTTGTAGTGACGCTCGCCGCTGTTCCGTGTAGGAGCCCGACTACAAATTGATCGCTATTGTCTCGCGGCCGGTAGCCTAATCGCCAGTGACGATTAGTGATTGCAGAACAATGCCGTCAAGCAGCAACGCTCAGGAAGAAGGCGTTATGGAAATGCAACGACTGGCGCTGAATGAGCCCACAACATCCCAGCAGCTGGCCGAGATGCTAATCATGATGAATGTACTCATGGACAAGGTCAGCGTGCTCTCTAGCCAGGGTGCCGATAAGGTGAGGAGACCCGAAACGGTCACACTTTCGGAAAACCTCGCTATCGCCATGGAGGAGCAGCGTGAGCAGTCTGCTGAAGTCGACCATTGTCTGCGGCAACTGTCCGAGCTGTTCAACGTCGATGCCACAGAGGTTGGGAGCAAAACGAGAGCTTTCGTGGAGATTTGTAAGCAACATAGGCGATCGGATCAGAGTGATACTATTCAGGGTCAGCCAGCCACCGTTGTTGTCACAGATGCTCCAAACGCCACGGTCGAGCAGCGCACGTTTGACGAAGCTAACAGGAACTTCGTCTACAAAGCAGGCTTTGATCTCATCGAGGGAACAAGAGGCGAGCCAACAAGCTCTCCAAGCGTTGGGCTCGAGTCGGAGTGCTTCAGACTTCATTCGCCTTATGCTTTTCGGGGCATCGCGATCGGATCGCAGCAGCAGAGAGAGACGGATTCTGACTGGCAGACGCGAGTGAACCCTTTTCTCAATAGAGGGTATGAAAATCTCGAAAGTCACCAAAACTTGGGGCATATGTTCGCTGCCATGAGCTTACCAGAGGTGGAGACCTTTGCAGATCCCAAGGGAAAACAGTTCGACGATTTTGTACTCAGGTTTGGGATGAAATACCTAAACCTGGGGTTAGATAACCACATGCTCACTCACCTTTTCCTCTCCAAGCTAGACGGATTCCCTAAAGCAGTAGCTGATGCGCTGCCAAGAAGCATCCGCGAAGGAAGTCTCGACGGAATCATCGATGGAATGCGGAAGATTCTGAGCGCTAGCAATCCTGCGCAGCAAATGAAGGCCTATATGGAACTGAAGCACTTGAAGAAAGATGTCGACGTCACTCGATTCTGTATCGAGCTTGAACGACTGACCAGGATGGCTTATCAAGATGCCTCCGATGAAGTGCTGTCGAAGACACGAGCTGTGGAACTCGTAACACAACTAACGGACTGGCCCGAGTACTTGCAGCTGTACTCAACGCTGGAGGCCGCGCCAGAAGGATGTGAATACGAGATGGTCAAAAGATTGGCTCAGCGCTGCGAGCGAAGTCGAGATGTCGCTTCAGCGATGCGGCAAGCTGCACAGCCATGCCGATCGAAACCCGCCGAAGTAGGCAAGGACATGTTTCCGCCGTCGAAACGAGGAAGTCAGACACAGACTAGTCCCGCTAAACTAGAGCCAGCTAACTGTTCTGTAGCTGTGTCGTCAAGTGGAGAACCAAAGAAACCGTTGAAGTGCTGCAATTGTGGCAGGACTGGCCATCTTTCCCGTAAATGCCGAGCTTCTAGAGAGCCTTCGCAGCGTGAAGGTAGTGGAAGCGATGGGGCAGCAGAGGAAGGACCAGTGAAGAACTTCACGGCTTCGCTGAACAAGTGGATTTGTGGAGCCGCAGGCTCATCCAGACCACAGGACGAATTAGTGGGAAGACAAATGTCATCTGAGGTACATCTCCTAGGATTCTCACGACAGGCTTTCCTGGACACAGGTTCCCAAGTAAGCATCATCCCTCTGGAAATGTCGAAAGAAGCCCTTCATTCTGGTTTCGATTTGGACGATGATGTCGAAGAGATTCCAATGCGAGGTTGCGCGCCAGTGTACGATGCATCCGGGAATCCTATGATCTTCAAGGGAGCGATAAGGCTTTCCATGCAGATTGGAAACAGCAACAAGCGAAGGATCGCATGCTTCGTGATGAAGGGAGGAGATGGATCGCTAGTTCTTGGCACTAACGCCTTAGGCAAGTTGGGATTTAACCTTAAGCGGTTTAAGAGAGCGGCGATCTCTCCCAGCAAAGGCGAAACCTTCAGTGCAGTTAAGGACAGGCGTACTCAGAAGCAGCGGAAGCAGCCGCAAGACCCCGTTGTTCGGTCTGCTGGTGCAAAAGTCAGGAACAGTCGAACGACTCCTGAAGTCCATGCTCCTGTCGCTGACACCTTTGGGGGAGCAAAAGTCTTCAAACAAGGTGAAGAAGAAGCACCTTGCGGAACAGCAGACATGGTGCCCACAGACAAGGTCGAGTTGCCCAGGAAGATTTTGCGTTCGAACGTTAAGCGGACGCTTGAGGTGAAATGTTGCGCAGCAACAGATCAAGGAAAAGGCGCTGAGAACCATGACCGCGATCAGTCAGGAGCTTGCCCGAGATGGAGGCGATGCAATACGGTCATGCCTGATAGGCGCCGAGATCATAACTCATGCAAGCCTGGGCCTGACGAACCCAGCAGAGTACAATTCGATGCGGTTCAGAGGCTACCTGAAGGGGTATCAGAAGAGCCCGTGCGACCTGCTAGAACTCGTAGGAAGCGGGGTAGGCCCAGAAAGAACCCCTCCGCAGAGATTCAAACGAGTCGGAAGATTCGATGTTCCAGAACGAGTATCGGCATAGAGCATCCACTCAACCTTCGTCATCGATGTGACTGCGGTTGTTTTGGGCAGTGTGTTCATGTCGCTGTTCCCAGTCCGACACACAAAATGGTGCGATCGAATAAAGTGGCCAACAGGTTCGAACTGGAGAACGACGCCTCTGCTGGAGAACAAGGGAGCTGGAGTGATGAAAGGAAGGAGTCGAAGCTCCGAAACGTAAAATCTACGCATCTCACTCACTCCCCATGGTCCCGCCGCCGCCACGAAGGGTTGCAGCCACCTATACGTCGATTCTGTGGAAGCCGTGGAGGCAGCAACAAGAGTGCGGTTCGAGCACAGAGCCGGTTCAAATGTGGCACTTTGCCATGACGTCGGAACTAATGCCACGAATGCGATCGAAGTGTGGGAACCTATGAAGCATAGCTGTGGTTGTAACAGTAATACTGGTTTCAGCATCAAATCGGATGGGGGAGATCGACCTTGTTCTAGTGACGTCGGGAACAGTTGTGACAGTGGTCGAAGGAGCAGTGGAATGGAAAACAGGAATGTTCGGAGAGGAGCCTAGTGATATCGTCAGTGATATGAGTCGGGACGACTCTCCTGTTAGTACGGGCATGTTAAGAATAGCAGTTAAAAATCCACTGTTGTACCGTAGTGCTACTAATGTAATGGCCTAGGCGGTTTGATTTCCGTTCAGTACCTGTTTCTTAACTGTTAATTTCCTCTATTACCTCGTTCCTATGTTTTCCTCCTTGGTTTGTTCTTGTCATCATTCTCCGTCGATCGATGGGCGCGAGGGGTGGATGCGGGGGAGGGGCATCTTATGTATGCCTCGCGCTCTCGTCTGCCCCCGTGGTCTCTCGTCGCAGGCGGGGCCTGCGATCGGAGGCCGCGTCCGCTCCCTTCTTAAGGCGGCTCGTTTAGTTATAGTGGCTCATTTTGTAGTTGTAGAGTGGTACGGAGAGGTGACTCTCCTCAATAAATACTCAGGCAATCGCCGCATTCATTGCGTGTCAAATATGCATTCAACTCGAAGACAAGGTGGTTTCGAGCACAGTCAGGGAACGTGCTGCAAGGGGAGCACGTGCTCCTATTGTGTTTCAAATTAAAGCACGTGCCCCAACAAATAAGCCGTCCAATGCGTGCATGATACACATTCAACTTGATGAAAAAACGATTATCCAAATAAGGAAAGTATACGATGCACTCCTGAGACGGAACTGAGAGGTCGGGAGCTTCTCCGGTTGAATTACCCAAGTTTGCGGTACTTCACCCGCCCAGCCGTTGGACGCCTCGTCCAATCGCTGACGGCCCCAGATGGTGCTCGGCGAGCTGGCCGCGTCGCACGTCGGTGTGCTGGACTACCTTGCAGCACGAGATCCTGCGATTGAATTTTGAGGCACATGCTCCTGCTATGAAATTCGGCAGCACGTGCTGCTGTTTGGAGCACGTGCCCCTGTCATGAAGCCTTTCGATGGGTGTGGTCACTCGAGTTGAATGCATATTCGATACGCATTGAATGCGGCGGTTTTCTGAGTAGTTGTACCACAGTTCAGTCTACAACAGTCCAGTCGATTAAAGTAATTTTCAACCTAAATTTTCTTAAAACAATCAATGCACTCTCTTTTTAAAATAATTGCTGAAAGACACACAAGAAATCCCTGTCCGACTTATTAGCCTCGGGGAATGTGAATTGACTTGCTCTTCGCTATAGAGCAACAACCTTTATAGTGAGAAAGAAGTAATTAAATTTGTGACACAGATCGCACCACAAGATACACTATCTAAAATCGACGCATTTTGATGGAGTTTCTGTACGAACAATGACCGAAAGCAGTATCAAATAGCAGATACAGACAGAAGTCTACATTTTTACCGCTGAGAAACCTCCAACTAGGTTTGCATCAAAACCTCCGGGTGGGTGGAACCCTTGTGTGGGTGCGTAAAGCTTCACAGGTTCAAAAAGTTCTATTGCCAACTAACTAGTATTGTTCAACCAGAAAGGGAGCGAACGAGGATGGACTGCATCGAGCCGTCGAAAAATATCGTGCTCTAATGCCAAACCGCGTCTGGTGCAGTGCTGTGCCCGCAAAACCACCCTCGGTGATAACCCCTCTCCCATCCTCGTTTGCTCCCTTTCGGGTTGAACAATACTAGTTACTTGGCAATAGAACTTTTTTGAACCTGTGAAGCTTTACGCACCCACACAAGGGTTCCACCCACCCGGAGGTTTCGATGCAAACCTAGTTGGAGGTTTCTCAGAAGTAAAAATGTAGACTTCTGTCTGTATCTGCTATTTGATACTGCTTTCGGTCACTGTTCGTACAGAAACTCCATCAAAATGCGTCGATTTTAGATAGTGTATCTTGTGGTGTGATCTGTGTCACAAATTTAATTACTTCTTTCTCACTATAAAGGTTGTTGCTCTATAGCGAAGAGCAAGTCAATTCACATTCCCCGAGGCTAATAAGTCGGACAGGGATTTCTTGTGTGTCTTCCAGCAATTATTTTAAAAAGAGAGTGCATTGATTGTTTCAAGAAAATTTAGGTTGAAAATTACTTTTTTGAAAAATTCGACAGCAAAAACTGTTAAGTTTTTTCGGAACCTGGGGGGACGTAGAAGTTTTGGACATTTTTCAAAAATTTTGATCTCCAAGTGGGGGAAAGTAGCTACGTCGAGGTACTGGACAACGGCATGCCTGACCCTGAGCATGGCTACGCTGGCCGCCCCATGGAACCAGCTCCAAGGACATCCAAGCTGGAAAACTAGCGGAATGGGCTCATAACGCCTGCCTCTACAGCAAATCCAAGAACAAGACTGACAGCAGTACATAGTACTACATCAGGAAAAGTGATGTGATGCTGAAGTAGCACGGTTGAGGGGGGGGGGTGAGGGGTTCGGACGAAGTTGTCTCACGTATTGTAGTAGCAACAAAAAGGTCGAAGAGAACAATAGTGCGGCACCACAACAGTAAATGTGAGGAAAGTATCTTTACATAACTATGATATGGACATATTCTAGGCAGTATTGAAATTTTTAGCACATAAATTTAAATTTTAGACGAGTTACATTCATTAATAGGGCCTATTACCGCTTATATTCTTCACTTCGAAATTGGACAACGTACGTCCCCTCATAAAATTTCAGATTTTCAGAATTCCGAAAAAAGGTTAAGATTCTTCATTAAATTCCCCACGAACTGATGTCTAACAACCCTCCCAAGACCTTGAAATTACGAAGAAAATCGCCTAAAACAAGTTTTACCGTTGTCCAAAACCGTTGTCTGAAACCGCGCCTTCGGCCGAAATTGAACAACGGTATTTTTTTCGAAGAAAGCAATTTTCTAAAGGTGAATTTTCGATCTTTGGTCTACCTTCTACTCACTACCATGATTTCGCTCTGAAACTCCTCAGTTTAGAGCATCCCTGAGCAGGGGATTTTACTTACCACTTTGCGTTCACTGTTGCAGGTTGGCGCAAACTCGGTGCCCTGTGCTATAACATAGGTGCACCGAGCTTGCGCCAACCTCCAATAGGAAACGCGAAATCTCTTCAAGATCCCAGCCGACATTATGTGCCCGAGTAGAGTTTCGTCGCTGAAGGCGCGGCAGCTGCAATGTAGGAGTATTGATCATGCGGTCGATTCCCCTCCATTGCATGCTGCCGCCCCTTTCGGCGGCAGGACTCTATTCAAGCTCTATAACACACGAGCATCGTGTTTGCGTCAACGCACAATATGGAGCGCAAAGTAACAGTGCGACCCCTTCTGACTGTGCATCACTCTTCGAAATCAATTCAGGGTCCATCAAAGCGATTATTTGAAGTGCAGAAAAAAGGATTGTCAGGGAAGACAATTCGACTTACTTGGCTTAAAGGCATCGTACACGATGGAAACCATTCATGGGTTTTTCACGTTTTCGTGTTGTTATATTCCGACTAAAGGTTGCGGAAAGCTCCCCCCCCCCCGAAAACGTAAACTTTTCAAGAAAAACCCATTTCAAGAAAGCTCAAAACAAATTTGAAGTTCCCGCAGACATCAACTTGGAATAGTTTTACGATTCGTTATTTGGCGCAGCGTTGGAAGCGATTCTCCGAGGACGCTGTTCAACGCGAGCGATAATTTTTTCTTGAACGAAATTAAAAATGTTCACTAACCTGCTGCGTCCATTGCTGTTAGCTGCTTTCCATCGATGTCGAACGTGAAGTCGAGTGGCGTGTGCGTTGCGCCCTACGACGCGTCAACGCACGATCACCGGCAGCGACCACGGAGTTTTGTTCCTTGTAACAACGGATCGACCCCAAGGCCGGCCCCTCAAACCCAGGAAGCCCTTTTGAGGTAAGCGAATCTTCATTTAGAGGCGATTTTGAAACTCCAGACTTGCTGTGGGATATTGTTATGACCGCATCTTCACCGAGGTGTGCCGTCCTAGTAGTCAGCCGTGTCCATTTGTCACGGTCCTCAGCCACAATTTGAACACGACCCGTCCATTGATCGCTATTCCGCTTCCTGCGAAGTAAAACATCGCGCCTGAATTGCCTTCCAATGCCGAGTGATTTCAAAATTTCCTTCACCACATCTGTCCAAAACTTTGGCCTTCGTCCAAGCGGCCGCTTCCAGACAGGACTCGGAAGTATCCTTAGAGCGCGTTGAACAGAACGATCTGGCGGTCTTCTTAAAGGCAGTGGTCGCGATCAAATATGCTTGTCGTCTTTTTCTCTCCAAATCCTTTCCTGGGTCTCGAGTAGTAGGACCTATGGGAAAAAATCGCGAAAAAACCACTGTTTTGGGCCGAATTTGAGACCTGAACTTTCTTGTCTTTTGATGGTGGACGAGCCCTCTCCACATCATCGGCATCGATGACCTCTTATATCAGGAACATCAGCTAGCTTGAAATTGAATGTCAATCAATGAACCTTCGAATTTATGAGTGTTTCTAGTCAAAAACATTGACTGAAGTGATGCTTTCATTATTCAACCGTTTTTATTCGTTAAATTTGCATTTATTTCGTCCTCTGAATGTCGATGATTTTTGACTGCTCGGCATGAGACTGCGATCTGTTTCGTCATCGCTGTGCACGTGTGCACGAACTAGTTCTTTGGGCCCTAGAAACTCTATTTGTAGACCGTTTTTCACCGCGCTACCTTCATAGTTTTTCAGCTGTTTTTGATCTAAGTTGATTTTTGTAGTTTTTTCGATAACGTTTTTCATCGTGACCACTGCCTTTAACATAAGCCCGAACAAACGAGGACGACCTTCCGTTGCCGCTTTGAGATGGCGTTGGGAGATGTTGCTCCCACCCCCTTATGTCAAGCGTTGATGTAAGGCGTCGATTTCGTTGTAGAGATCTTCGTTGTGGCACATCCGCTGCCAGAAACGTGCGAGCGGGCGTCTAAACGGCTTCCTCTCCGTGCAATCCAACCTTTCCATCTGCGTCTTCGGGGCTGCCTACGTCTCCGCTCCGTACATCATGACAGGGCGATTAGCGGATAAGTAGACGCGCAACTTGACTTCCTTCGCGATAGTGGTAGACCACAAACACTTGGTTAGAGAATTAAATGCAGACGTAGCTGTCGCACATCGCTGTCGAATATCCGCTGCATAACTACCATCGTTCTTCAGCAAACAGCCCAAATAACAGAAATCGTCCACCAGTTCGATACGTTGTCCATCCACACAAACTCCCGTTGAAGGCCTCTGAGAGACCCACATCTGCTTGCATTTGTCGGGACGAAGACGAAGTCCATAGGCTGCGGCATACTTTGGAACGAGGTTCACAATCCTTTGCAGTTTTGCGTTGTTTTCAGCGAATAACACGATGTCGTCGGCGTACTCCAGGTCGACAAGGGAGCGTCCTGATGGTGTTAGTATCACGTCCGCAGGAAACTGTTCAGCAACTCTACGCATGATGTCATCAGCGGCGAAGTTGAATAGAAAAGGTCCTGCTAAAGCTCCTTGCCTTACTCCTGTTTTCACCTCGAGAGCTGACGTAAACACGACAGGTGTACAAACTGCTGCTGTTGTCCCTTTGTTCATGTCCTCGATTAGTCGAACATACTTTTCCGGAACTCCATCTGCTCGCAGAGCGTTAAGCAATCGATCGCGATGAGGAGAGTCGAATGCGGCTTCAAAGTTCAAAAAAACAAGCTGTAATGGCTTCGAATACCGCTGCCACGATTCAATTACTATTCTGACGACAACCACTCGGTCAACGGCCGATCTTCCCGGTCGAAAACCGGCTTGCTTCTCTCGGGTCGTTTCCTCACGACGTTTGGTGAGTCGCTCGAGAATGATTCGTTCCAAAACCTTGTACATGACACGCAGTAGAGAAATCTCCCTGTAGTTATTGGGGTCCGTGGCGGATAACTTCTTGTGAATGGTCGTTTCTACCCAACGCCTTCGGCAAGTCCACCCTCGCGATCAAAATTGTCCTTGCCGAGATCATCTAGTGGGCGACTCGGCATCACCCTTCAGGGCCAACCACACAGCGTCCAGCAAACACTCACGCGTTCAGCGCAGGAAAAAAGCAGCGTAGCCAACACAGGCTGCTATGTGCATGGTTGTAAAAATTTCTCTCTACATATCCTATCCTACTATCTATACGCTGCTTGGTGTGTGTGACCATCTGTGTGTATGTGTGTGTGTGTGTGTGTGTGTGTGTGTGTGTGTGTGTGTGTGTGTGTGTGTGTGTGTGTGTGTGTGTGTGTGTGTGTGTGTGTGTGAGTGGACGGAAATTCGGTCGGTTTGTTTTCAGAAATGAAGCAATTCGGGTTGTTGTTATGATGTAATGGCGTATACTGATAACACGATATCATCAGTTTCCTATGTAAAACGTTGCTGAGCGCCTTCATGGGCGGCTGCACGTGCAGTAGGAGCCCTGGGAAGGTAGATGGGACTTCACTGGGAGTGCGCCGGGCGCCGAATCAAGTAGGCGCGACTCCACTAGGAGTGCGTCAATCGCAGGGGTATTGTGGGGGACCAACTGGGAGTGCGCCGAGCGCCGCGAAAAGTGTACTGGATCTAACTGGGAGTGCGCCGAGCGCCGAGAAAAGTGTGTTGGACCCAACTGGGAGTGCGCCGAGCGCCGGGAACAGTGTGTTGGACCCAAGTGGGAGTGCGCCGAGCGCCGAGAAAAGTGTGTTGGACCCAACTGGGAGTGCGCCGAGCGCCGAGAAAAGTGTGTTGGACCCAACTGTGAGTGCGCCGAGCGCCAGGAAAAGTGTGTTGGACCCAACTGGGAGTGCGCCGAGCGCCGGGAAAAGTGTGTTAGACCCAACTGGGGGTGCTGCGAGTGCCGAAAAACGTGTATTGGACCCAACCGGGAGTGCGAAAAGCGTCGAGAAAAGTGTGTTGGACCCATCCGGGAGTGCGCCGAGAAAAGTGTGTTGGATCAAACTGGGAGTTCGATATGCGCCGGAGTAAGTACACGGCACCCTACTGGTAGTGCGCCGAGCGCCGGGTAAAGTGTGCTGTACCCAACTGGGAATGCGTGAAGCTCCGGGGAAAGTGTGTTGGACCCTACTGCAAGTGCGCCGACGCAGGAAAAAGTGGTGGGATCGGATAGGGTTTCGAGGAGCTATAATAACTAAGTTCTCATTTGACAATGAGAATATCATTTTATGCGTGAAAATACACGCCTACAAGTACGCCGCGAAGCGGCGTTGGTGTGCACCTTGTGCACATATATGCTACGAATTTCCGAATTTTAGCGAGCACCGCTGCAAAGGAGAATTTAAGCCTCACGGAATGCGTGGGCGTAACAGGCCGCCACGGGAACAGGGACGTGCGGAGAAAAAACAATTTTGGAAACAGAAAAAAATCTCTAAAAATGGGCAGAAAACAGAAAATTCCGCACACACCTGCCCGGGAAACCGCAGCATCGAAAAAAAAAGTCAAATCCGCAGCGCCCCGAAAAATTGCAAAGTCAAATTCAATTATTTATTTATGAGCTTCAAATTAATTTCTCGAAATGTATCTAATTCCTGTTTATTATAAGATCATATTCTTTTCAATAGTTGTTAAACCTAGTCAACTCGTAGCTCAAAATCTGAACACAAAGTTTCGCTGAGTCACTTCGTTCCCGGTATCGTTGAACAGGGTGCGTGTTGCTACTCAATTAGAGCGGATCAACTGAGGTGAAATATTGATCCGGTCGAATTCAGCCCCCCTCGTGCTGACAAAATCCATTTTCAGCGATTACGGTAACCAGTCGTCTCGCCCGTCAACTTTTTCACGACCCACAATTAGCAAAGCATGTAAGCCTTCACACATTCAAAACGCTTTTTCAGTTTTCGAGGCTAAAGGTAGGATTCACAAAAAAACTCCAAGTTACCATTTGTTTCGTTCTCAAATATATAAGCATTGCTAACTAGATGGAGCAGTAGCCAGCCCCAGTCAGTAGTGAGTCAGCCACAAAATCCCGTTTTCACTTTACTAGCTATTTTCTACTTTTCTCTTAAACGCAAATTTTCTTCTTGAACCCAACTTTCGACCCAATGGTTGAAGATTTACATGCAACTTGAATATGACGATACTATAGTATCTGATTCCGCGTCCACTCTCTCGACTCGTGGCTAGATGTCTCCGAGGGGCGGCCGGTTAAGCCCACGCATTCCGTGAGGCTGAAATTCCCCTTTGCAGCGGTGCTCGATAAAATGCGGAAATTCTTGCCATATATGTACATATGTAGAGAGAAATTTTTACAACTATGTACATAGCAGCCTGTGTTGGCTACGCTGCTTTTTTTCCTGCGCTGAACGCGTGAGTGTTTGCTGGACGCTGTGTGGCTGGCCCTGAAGGATGATGCCGAGTCACCTACTAGATGATCTCGGCAAGGACAATTTTGGTCGCGAGGGTGGACTTGCAGTAGGCGTAAGGTAGAAACGATCATTTGATTAGACGCAGCTGGGATGGCCTTTCTAGCGGGGATCAGGATAAGGTTGTTCGATCGAGACAAGATTCTCAATATTTCCCCAATCAAGGCCAGAGATTCCATAGAGATGACAAGTGATATAGCGAGACATTACGTACCACCTGGGGCCTAAAGTGGTCGCGATGAAAAAAGTTGTAGAAAAAAACCAAAAAAGTCAGCTCGATCCGTAAACGGCTAAAAGACCACAAAGGGTACGCGGAAAGAAACGAGCTAAAAATAGAATTATTAGGATTTTAAGTCGCCAGTCCGTGCACACGTGCGCAGCTCCGCCCAGAAAGATCGCAGTCTCATGTGTGTAGAGTCAAAATTCATCGACATTCGCAAGCGGAATTGAACGGAAATTTAGCTATTAAAAACAGCTGAACAATGTAACCAAGCACTCCATTCAATGTTTGAACTACCTGAGGACATAAATATTCGATTAGGCCAGTCCGAAAAAAATTAGGCATTGATTGAATTCCAATTTCAAGCCAGCTGATGTTCTTGATATTAGAGATCATCAATGCTGATGATGCGGAGTTTGCTCGTCCAACATCAGAATACAGGACTGCTCAGGCCTAAATTTTGGCCCAGAACAGGGTTTTTTCGCAAATTTTTCTCATAGAGCCTACTACTCTGAATACAGAAAAGAGTTCAAAGAGGAAAAGAAGGCAGGCTTATTTTATCGCCACCACTGTGAATACAGAAAAGAGTTCAAAGAGGAAAAGAAGGCAGGCTTATTTTATCGCCACCACTGCCTCTAACATTCAGTAGTTTATAAATTAGACTAAAGAACACGATTAACTCGTGAATTCGTGTGGAACGCCTAGCTACCTATCTAGAAGCGAGTTTAGGTGATCCATTTTGGGTGTTTTCAGAAAGGAGTACACCCGTGCCCTTGTCGGTCCTATGCGGCGATGATTATGGGCGCAGTGGGTTGGAGGACAATGAGGCCACCTGCTCCTCTTAGAACACGTGACTCTATAGTCCGGTAAATTATCACGTGCCAATCAGGAGCGGAGCAGGTATCTAAGGCTCTCTTTTGCTACCAAGGATGGGTTTCATCGACCGAGTACACGAGTTCAAAGCGAATTATACTCGAGATCCACCAGTGTGGGAGAAACTGCCTAACAAGATGGTGCTGCGCCTGATGATCACACGAGCGCTTTTGACTAGAAAACTCTCTCTCAATTCTTTTCACTGATTCCGTGCACTGAATGCATAGACACCTCAAAAATTCTGGACATTCGGCCATGGCATTAGATCGACATTTGCCCCCGAAACTCCGATGACTTGTGGTCTCGCGAACGTCACGAGGAGGCCGAGGGCATCTCGTTCATTCCCCTTACAGAAAGTTATGAATAGAGTGTGGTCCTCGTAAGGTTCAGTCTACTGAATTGACTCGGCTCGACCATTGCGGCGAGCCGTGCGGCGGTCGCGGTACTCCCTTCCTACGGTTTTTCGATCGCGCGTGGCGAGCTACATACCTCCGCGAGCCCGTTCATTCACTAGACTGATTTGTGCAAGGGGACTCTATATGTAACTTCTAATTGTGGTTTTTATGTATATTTCCAGGAGAAAAAACATCCCTCTTTTTGGAAAGGAACGGTTTGTCACGCGCCATGCTCAGGCTAACTACATAACGTGTTTGTACTCGCGCAAATCCTTATTTGTTGATGACTTCCAACTGGATGAATAACTAGTCTGATTGGTAATAAATACGGAATTTATTAACGTTCACAAGATATTAACTCAAATCAAACTTCTGCATCTCACCGAGACATGACCATGAAAATTTCAAACCCATAACGATTTGCTATCAATTGAATCTCAGAACAATTGTATACGATTACCTATAGATAAGCTTTTCACGTATACCAAAAATCATATTTCAATGGCATTCAATTTTTTTCGTAAATTCATCTCTAAAATTTTGATCGCCACTGACTATTCCACGTCATGCTTTATACATTTGACTTGACTTAATCGGTTGGCTTTCGCCTGACGCGGTCATTCCGCATCTTCACCGAGGTGTGCCGTCCTAGTAGTCAGCCGTGTCCATTTTTCACGGTCTTCAGCCACAATTTGAACACATTCCATCCAGCTGTCACTATTCCATTTCCTGCGAAACGAAACATCGCGCCTGAACTGTCTTTCGATGCCGAGTGACTTCAAATCCTCTTTAACCACATCCGTCCAGAACTTTCGCCTACGCCCAGATGGCCGTTTCCAGACAGGATTTGGAAGCATTTTTGAAGCGTGTTGTATGAGACGATCCGGCGTTCTTCTTGGTATATGCCCGAGCACTCGAAGTCGACTTTCCATTGCTGCTTGAGATGGCGTTAGGAGATGCTGGCACCTCCCTCGTGTCAAGCGTTGATGTACTGCGTCGATTTCCTTGTAAAGGTCTTCGTTATGGCATACACGCGGCCAGAAATATCCAAGCAAACGCCTAAAAAGCTTCCTCTCCGTGCAATTCAACCTTTCCATCTGCGTCTTCGGTGCTGCCCACGTCTCCGATCCGTACATCATGATAGGGCGAATAGCGGATAGGTAGACGCGCAACTTGACTTCCTTCGCGATGGTGGTACACCACAAACACTTGGTTAGAGAATTAAATGCAGACGTAGCTGTCGCACATCGCTGTCGAATATCCGCTGCATAACTACCATCGTTCTTCAGCAAACAGCCCAAATAACAGAAATCGTCCACCAGTTCGATACGTTGTCCGTCCACACAAACTCCCGTTGAAGGCCTCTGAGAGACCCACATCTGCTTGCATTTGTCGGGACGAAGACGAAGTCCATAGGCTGCGGCATACTTCGGAACGAGGTTCACAATCCTTTGCAGTTTTGCGTTGTTTTCAGCGAATAACACGATGTCGTCGGCGTACTCCAGGTCGACAAGGGAGCGTCCTGATGGTGTTAGGATCACATCCGCAGGAAACTGTTCTGCAACTCTACGCATGATGTCATCAACGGCGAAGTTGAAAAGAAAAGGTCCTGCAACGGCTCCTTGCCTTACTCCTGTTTTCAGATGTACGAACTGCTGCTGTTGTTCCTTTGTTCATGTTCTCGATTAACCGAACATACTTTTCCGGGACTCCATCTGCTCGCAGAGCATTGAGCAATCGATCACGATGAAGGGAGTCGAACGCGGCTTCAAAGTCCAAAAAAGCAAGCTGTAATGGCTTCAAATACCGCTGCCACGATTCAATTACTCTTCTCACGGTGAACACTTGGTCGATGGTCGATCTTCCAGGTCGAAAACCGGCTTGCTCATCTCTGGTCGTTCTTTCACGATGTTTGATAAGTCGCTCGAGAATGATACGTTCTAAAACCTAGTACATGACACGAAGTAGAGAGATTCCTCTGTAGTTCTTAGGATCCGTGACGGATAGCTTCTTGTGAAGAGGTACGATGATCGCAAGTCTCCACGAATCGGGTATCCTTTCGCTCATCCATATAGCACGGATGGTGTTGGTCATTTCACAAATCCCAGACGGAGGAAGAGCTTTCAGCATTGCAGCAGTGATGTTGTCATCTCCACCAGCCTTTCCATTCTTCATTTTCCGGACACAATCCAAAACTTCAGACTCAGTCGGCGGTTCCTCAATGACATCGTAATGTGCTCTCTGAACATGCGGGAACTCAGGTACTGATGGCGCTGAACGATTCAGTAGTGAACTGAAGTAATCCTTCCATATTGGCAGCGTCGCATCACCAACTGCAACTCCATTGGTAGTGTTCAAGACAGGAGAACATCTCTTCATCTTCCCGCTATACTGTCGCAGCAACGTGTAGGCTTTCCTCGGATTCTTCTCCTCCCAAGCCTTCTCGAACTCCTTAGCTCTACACGTCCACTCTCGCTCGCGGTCGCTTTGAAGCTGCCGACGCAACTTCCTCCTCAGACGCTTCTCCTCCACGAAGTTTCCTGCAGTTCGTAGAGCACATACTCTGTTGTAGGTAGATGTTGTTTCTTCTGAGACGTAGGCGAACTTCTTCTTAGGCTGTACAACCGGGAGTGCCTCTTTCGAAGCGTCCTGGATGCACTTGACAAAAGAATCCGCGACGCAAAGTTTCTTCTTAGTCCGTACTCCGATGTGAATAGAAACGCGTTGTCGGAAATTCCTTCTGCACTCTTCATCTCTGAGACTTGTCATGTCAATGCTCTGGAGAGGCTGAGCCCCTCGCTTCCTCTTATGAATCCTCGCAGTGAAGTTCAACAGAACAGGACGGTGATCCGAATCGAATGCGACATCCCACACAGCTCTAGATCTTCGAATGTCCGATACTGGAATATTCCTCGTCAGGACATAGTCAAGCTGTAGTTTCAAAGTTGTCATCTTCCGCTGCCGCTGTTCTTCTGAAGATAGCTGGGTTGGTCCCTGCCACGTAAGCTGATGGCAGCGATGATTCCTCTTGAATGTCGATGCAATAATCAGACCACTGCGTTCACAAAAGTCGACAAGGCGGTAGCCATTGTCAAATGTTTGCTCCACTGGGTAGAACCATTTACCGAGTACTTCGGATTCCTGATCAAGTCCCATCTTCGCATTTGACAAGGTATCCTGGCCAGCAACGTATTGAGTTCCTCGCAAAACGCATCCTTCGAATTGTCTTCGGCGGTTTCAGTGGGCGCATGAGCACTCACTATCCACAGATTGAATCCTCTGGGATCCCGCAGTCGTGCGAATGCATTCCGGTACGACGTTGAGCCGAACTCCTTGACCATGCCAATGAAATCCTTCCCTACAGCTATTGCACAGCCTCCCACTCTCCTATCGTCAGCGTTACCGCAGTAGATGGTGGACTCTCCGACGCTGATGACGGGTCTATCCTTGAGGCGGGTTTCCTGCAAAGCAGCAAACGGTGCATGGAAATAGCTCAGAAGTCTGGATAGCGCAGTTTTTTGGATATCACTCGACAGCGATCGACAGTTGCTTTATACATATAAGGCATTTACAGTGTTCAAGTAGTATACTGAGTAGTATGTAAGTAGATATATGTGCATTTCGCCAATCTTTGTTGGTGTCAGAGCGAGATACCTACTCTGCATCAGAGGTGAAATTCTGTGAATTCGTCTCGAATCTGTTTTAAAAAATCTGCATATGGCAGAAAATCGCTTGCTTACGATGTTATACGACGATTCTGAGAGCCTCTTGGTGGCTAATAAACGTCATTGAATTAGCATTTCCTTATCCATGTTCTAGAAAATAGCCCTATTTCAGATAACTCCGTAAAAAATTACTATTTGGTAACTAAGAAGCTGCATTGCCTTCCTTGCTCATATGAGTCCGGGCACAGACTCCAAGATACCATTGTAACATGGTCATGAAGCATTCTTTAATCCTTCAAATGTTCGAGCTAGTACAGTCGGCACGGATCGTACTAATACTTTCCGTTTCTTATTTGAAATTGGCGCGAACTAGGCGCACGTATGCTGTGCCATATAAGCTCCATGTTTGCTCCAACGCACAACAAGGAGAGCAAGGTATAAATGCGATCCATGCTGATTGCACGTTTGAGAAGAGGAGCAGTGTAGAATGATATTTTGACCAAATCGAGCGCTTCACCGCTTACTTTTCCTCACTTCAAATTTTGGAAAAACTAGCTGTCAACTTATCTGTAATATGCAGTTTTCTGTGTAATAGAGCTGCTATTTAGTTCCATTTCGGCCATGATTGTGTTATTTCTGCTAATCGCTGGTGTTCGCATTGTGACGTCGGAGGTAGCTTGCTATCACTGCTTCGGCAATTCAACCAGTCACGGCCAGTACTGCTCAATCGACAAACTCTGTCTGGGACAGTCATGCTACTTCTGTGAGTACATATTTTTCATATAAAATTCCTTCGAAGTTGCTCGGAATGCGTGCGGTAAAGATTTTATTCCTACCATGGCTCAAACTATTGTGACGATCCCGGTTGTCCTGTGATCACGTCTGCACGTAATAACTAGTCATATTTTTAAGTGTTTGCATACAATGTATACGGCGCGCATCAAAAGTAGAGGGGCATGTTAACACTTGAGTTTTTGCAACAGTTTCAACATTGTGATCTGAATTTGAATGCCAAATTCGGATTCCGCTTCTCAAATACCTCCTCTAGGCAGAAAACTAGAAATTTCGTCTGAAATTCAAATTTTCACGATTTTTTGGGTGACAAATCCCATCGATGTCACACCGCGTCAGAAGTGTAGGAACATAAGGTAAAATGCTAATTTATTTTGGAATAACAATAGCTCTCACTAATAAACTAAACAAGGTGGGTATTTTCTGAGTTCTCCTCGATACGAAGTCACCAGGAAGATGCTACCTGGAATCGACGCGGCCCTGTTCTGCAGCATATTCCTGTCCATGTCAACATCTGCATCTACAAACTCTGGCATTCGCTCGCGTGCTGCCCCGGAGGGCGTGGCCATTTCGTCGGCGCTAGACGTTCCACGTAATCTCGCCGGCGAGAGTCGAGTGCCCACAAAAAAGATTGTGGGCAATGCCCACAAAATCTTTGTGAGCATTGTGTGGATTGTCTCGCCCCAGCTAGCGCCGGCACGGAGGAGGCCTGGGCGGTGGCGTGTGCGGTCGCGTCGCGTGCGCCCGCGTGTTTTCTTTCTCTCCTGATCATCTCCTCAATCTTCCTCCATTTTCCACTTTCTTCTATAAGCTCATGTCTAGTGAGGCTCTTAAGGGAGCTACTTTTAGTTAGCCTAACTATTCTGGGAGAAATGTAACTCTCTAGAACCGTTTTTGGTGTAAAAGCGATTATGGTCTTCGCATCTGCCTAAAACCACACCGAAAGGAGTTATAGACGTTTTTCGTCAGATTTCTGTACCTGTTGTACCTTCCAAAACGTGCACTAGTCTTCAGAGAATTTGGAAACTGACCTCATAATTGTGTTCAGCGCCCAAAACAAACCCTCTGGCCCAAGTTTGGGTGAAGGCACATTACCCAAACTTTGTACAGACTGATAGCGTTATGGATTTGTACGGATTTTCGGTTGGGGTTTATTCATATCAATTAGTGGGCCCCGAAAGCGTTTTTAAAACTGTTCCAGATTTAACTTAATACCCTCCCTGTTGTGTTATTTGGGGCGCTGATCACGAATTTGGGGGTTTATGTGTCAATTTTCCGAAATTTTCGACTTGATTCTTTCGAAGCTTTTTTTAGGGAAAATTCGATGGCAAATCGCGACTTTTGACGATTTCCGAAGTGGTACGCTAGATACAAGTTTAGAATTTGCCACCGGCACAAAATTCTCACGGAAGTGTAATGGTTTTTCTTTCAAGAGTTCTCCATGTTTACTGCCTGATACCGTAACATATTGATATTGCCTCCGATTGCCACTTTTGAGCAGAATCCGATTTTTTTTCTCAAAAACACCCTAAAATTTCATGGGGGTGGGAACTATACTTCGACCAAATCGAATGATTCGTAAATTAAATATTCGATTAAAGAAGGCGACTTCGAATCATTCGAAAAGTCGAAAATTAAAAAGGCCATTTCCGAATTATTTGGAAAATCGAATATTCGAAAAGTGAACATTTCCGAATTATTCGCAACACCGAACATTTGAAGAAAAAAACGATTCCCGATTCCTTCTAGAGTATGTCAACGAATATTTGGAAAACGAATATTCGGTCGAATAAACGAACAATCGAATATTCGAATAATTCGAGTATTCGAAAAAGTCAATTTTTCGAATAATTCGCTTATTCGAATATTCGAAAGAGTCGATTATCCGAATTATTCGTTTATTCGAATATTCGGAAAAGTCAATTTTCTGAATAATTCGTTTATTCGAATATTCGGAAATTTTTATTCGTTTGACATCCTCTAATTTATTCGTGATTTTCTTCTAGTCTGATGAGGAGCATTTAGAAATAAATCTGGGGTAGTAGTAAATGGGTAGATAACCGCGAGTTAACTCGCGGTTATGAATGAAGGAAAAGATGGATAGCTTCCGAAAAAGTCCTACGGAGGACTTTTTCGAAAGCTATCCATCTTTTTCTTCATTCACACACGATTTCCATTTTCTCTGTCAGCTCCCGTTTGGTTGCAGTTTTGCGCGGACTTAACGCGAGATCACATACGATAACGCGTTTTCCTTACGCTTACGCTTGCTGAAGAGTATGCAAGTCGTCGTGAATGGGGTGCAGGACGTTTATGATTTGGTGCAGTACCACAGTGTGAGTGTGCAGGATGTGTGCAAGACCTCACTGGGGGTGTGCAGGACTTCACTGAGAGTGTGCAGGATCCCATTGGGAGTGCGCAGGATGTGCAGGACCCTACTGGGTCCTGCACCTCTACTATATGTACTGCACACATGCTCATGACACCCTGCACACTCCCAGTGAAATACTACGCACCATCTTTGGGCCCTAGAAACTCTGATTCTAGCCCGTTTTTCACCGCGCTACCTTCATAGTTTTTCAGCTGTTTTCAATCTAGGCTGATTTCTATAGTTTCGTAGATAACGCTTTTCATCGCGACCACTGCCTTTAAGCCACACTCACAAGCGGCGAGGTAGAAGAGGAAGAATAGGAAGAAGACGAGGAAGACGAGGAAGAGGAAGAAGAGGAAAAAGAGGAAGAAGAGGAAGAAGAGGAAGAAGAAGAAGAAGAAGAAGAAGAAGAAGAAGAAGAAGAAGAAGAAGAAGAAGAAGAAGAAGAAGAAAGCGGCGAGATAGAAGAGGAAGAATAGGAAGAAGACGAGGAAGACGAGGAAGAGGAAGACGAGGAAGACGAGGTAGACGAGGAAGACGAGGAAGAAGAAGAAGGAGAAGAAGGAGAAGAAGAAGAAGAAGGGTTTGAGAAGTACAAGGTGTCTAGAGGGTAGACGGAATCCGTGAATAAACAACGCAGTGGGGTCCGAACGATCAAATGATGATTCCGAGCAACAATTGGTTTGGGGGGGGGCAACAAGTGGTTTTACGGGGCAACAAGTGAACCTGCGGGGCAACAAGTGATTTTGCGGGGCAACAAGTGATTTAGTGGGGGTACAAGTGGTTTTGTGGGCACAAATGCTCACAATCGCCCCACACTTTCCATGTCGTGCCCCAGAAAAATGACTTGTTGCCCAGGTGTCACTGGGCAACAAATGAGTTTGTGTAGGGCTACACGCGAGCGAATGCCAGAGAAGTTGCCCCTGACCTACTGAAATTCTTGACTGTAATTTTTTACTAGGGACTGCTTTACCCACCCGGCGACGATTCGGAAACCCATGTTGTCGTTGCTGTAGGTCTGTGACAGGACATAAATGACCCGTGCTAGAAATTCCCTAAATGACTGCGGGGATTCGAAAAAAATGGCATCTTCATTGCTTCACAAAAAGCTATCAGGGAATTTTTAAGGTGTTCAGAATTTTTTTTTCGGATTCGGCTCAAAACTTATTACAGCTGGGGATTATTTAGGGCGCTGAACCCAAATCTACAGTCTATTTTTCGCCAGACTTAGAGTTACGATAGGTTACGATAGGCATACTGCCTTTCAACACGCGTCATTAACCATAAAATTTCGAAAATCGAAAAACAGACCTCAAAGTTCGTGTTCTGCGTCCCAAATTACACCCACAAAGAAATTTGAAGTCTAATCTGACTCTTTGAGCGAGCAACCATCCATACACCCACCTTTACATATTAATCCAAGGAAAATCGATGAGCCGACCACAAATTTGCGTTAGGCGGTCCAAGTAACACCTATGTCGAAACTTTAAGATGATTTCATCGTAACATTCTCAGAATCGTCAAAAGTTGCGTTTGGCCAGCAAAATTTTCCCCATTTCGAAGCTTCGGACCAAATCAGGAGGAATTTTTCAAATATTGATAAATTGGTCTCAAATTCTTAATCAGCCCCCAAAACAGCCTCTTCAAAAGTGTTATACTCAACCCGAGGCAATTTTTTCGAACGCCCTTAAAATTGCCATTCGCGTTCACCTTTTCTCTTCGCAAAGCTATGATAATGCGGCCCACTTTTGGAAATCTTCTGTAAATCTCTGAGGCGTTTAGGAGATTTGGAGAACGGACTATCAGTGCTGAGTTCCATTCCCTACAATTACCAAAACATGGTTTTGTAAAAGCCTTCGGGAAATTAAAAGTAAGCACTAGCTAGAGATGTTCTATTGAATTCATATTAGAGCATGGCAACGGTGAGTATAGAATTGTGATTTGATGGCGACAGTACCACTCTGCCGCTGAGGTTCTGCAGTGGATTCTGACCTTACATTGTTAAAATATGTACCACTAATGTCAGTGCTGACCGGGTATTATGAGTACCTGAACGATTAAGGCCATCTTGTTGCGTTACCGATACAAAGCAGTTAGTGACGAACTCCGAATCGTAGAAATCATCAGCTTCAATAACTGACAAAAAGCTTCCACTCTTCCGCTTGCTCTGAAAACGTGGCGAATCCCGTCAATAGCACTTTTTGGCGTAAGTAAGTCAAGTTCTTACGGGAAGCTAGACATTAGAAACGTGTATGGACTTTTCACGAACTATTTGTCCTTACTTCTGGAGAAAACAGCTTTTTGAATTCAGCGAATGCGGTGTTCACAGCACGATAATCATTGCAAAAATGCCGCTATTTACAAGGCAGTTTTGAAAAATGCGTGGGCGATGGCTAAAACATGGACGATAGACACAAATTTTTGATACGGTGGTACACTGACACGGTTGGAATAACTTGAAAGTTTCCTGAAGAGGGCAGGATGCTACCAGGTTGTTCAATAAGTTTTGTCGTTCGATAAGAAAAACACAATTTTATGGTTAAAAATACACTTCATTATTCAGTATAATCTCCCTGAAGATTAATACACTTGCTCCGACGATTCTCCAATCTGTGGATCCCATCCCTGAAGTGAGATTCTGGAAGGTCTGCAAAATACGCTTCAACAGCCGTTATGACCTCTTCGTTTGATGAAAAACGCTTGCCACGCATAATTTTTTTTGAGTTCTTGAAACAAATGGAAGTCGCTGGGGGCCAAATCTGATGAATACGGTGGATGCTCCAGCAATTCGAACTTCATTTCATGGATTTTAGCCATTGTCAAAATGCTCTTGTGACACGGTTCATTGTCCTGATGAAAAAGGATTTTTTTCTTCTGCAAACCGGGCCTTTTTTCACGATTTTTTGCTTCAACTGGTCCAAAAGGTTGCAATAATATTCGGAATTGATTGTTTCACCAGTTTGCAAGTAATCCACAAGCAAAATTCCTTTCGCATCCCAAAAAAACTGATGCCATAACTTTCTTGGCCGATTTCCGGACACGAACTCGTTTCAGTGCCGAACAACCAGGTTCACACCACTCTTTAGCCTCTTGTTTTGATTCAGGATCATGGTGATAGGCCCAAGTCTCATCCATAGTGATGAATCGACGCACAAAATCCACTTTATCCTTTTTAAAACGCTCCAAATGTTGCTGAAAAAGTCGCATTCGAATGTGTTTTCGTTCCAATGTTAGCGAATGCGACACCCATTGCGCACACAGCTTTCTAAAAGGCAAAATTTCATTTAAAATATGGCTCACACTGCCTAATTAGATGTGCTACACGTGCTACACCTTCGAAAATAATAATTTTATCACTGCACGATATTCATTTTTTCCAATATAGTGCTACACCTTCGAAAATAATAATTTTATCACTGCACGATATTCATTTTTTCTCTAATAAATTTCTCTCAGTCAATCGACGATCTTCCAGAACCATATTCTGTATTTTGGCTATGATTTCTGGCGTTGATGCGCCTTTTGGACGTCCTTCACGTGGTTCGCCTTCAAGCCTTGTACGACCACATTTTAATTCACCAACCCATCTTTTTACTGTTCTAATTGTAGGTGAACAATCATTATACACTTTTAACACTCATTCGTGAATTTCTTTTAGTGCTACACCTTCGAAAATAATAATTTTATCACTGCACGATATTCATTTTTTCCATTGCTGCGACACGGCGACACTAAATGGCTTGTAAACAAAGAATGAATTGACAGATTGAAATGAAACTTCACATACGCTCATATGAAGAGTGTTCCAACAAAACAAAAAAGAATTGGGCTAGTAGCAACGCCCTCTCTTATTGAACTACAAAACTTATTGAGCAGACTGGTACATTGTGGCCATCACCCGCCTGCGGATCTTGGTGCTGACCTTGGTGCATTCCAACAGCAAGGGAGGAGAGGGAAACACTGTCCTTTCCAATCACGAGCTTCGCTCCTTCCCCGTTCGTCCTTCCGCGCTGCTTAATCTCCGTTTCCTACCTCTCTCGCGGTTGGAATACCCTACGACCATCACTCTGCGGAGCTCCATATACTGCTGGGGTGGTAGTAATCTGCATGGTGGCCGCGAGTTAAGCGCCGCTAAGCGGGTGGTTATCGCACGGTCAGTGGGTAGCTGATAGCTCGTATGGCAGCAAATAAGGCATGTGAGAGGTTTATTCTTAAACACTATGAACGAAAGTAGCTTGCTCTTGAGATTGGAAGTGGGAGAAGACGAAAACCTCGGCTTAGAAACTGCTGCTCTTGTTTTGAAATGAAAAATTGCGTGGTTACTGAGCAGTGTCTCGATTGAGATTCACACTGCGGCGAGCATATGACACCACCGGTTGAAGATCTTCTGACAGACGGTGAGAAATATGTCTGCAGTGGAGAGACGAAGAACGGTCTCGCAAAAAGCCTATGGAAGACTTCTCGCGAGCGGGTAACACAACTCGTTTTCCAGCTCTGTTTTATCGAAAGTGCACACTTTTGAAATTTCTTTTTCTCGCGCTATGTAGAAACAAAGAATACCAAGGTAAACATGAATAATTCGTTACCAATATGTTGTTTGTAACTTAAGAATGAGTAAAAAGATGGAGTTTAGCCTTCTTTGGTGTTTATTAATCATGTCCTTTACAGATAATATAGTACAAATAAGCAGCCGCGAGAAAATGTACGATTCGATGTTCTTTTTCCGTTTGATAGCCTCGAATTTGATGAAATTCCATTGTCTCCTCCGACTTCCAACTCTCCATATGTCGCCCTGCAATTATAATGATCCAGGGGATCATTTCGTTTGCTGTGGTCTCAGAAAACGTCAACGAACTGCTTCGAATTCAAGGTTTAAAAGACACTGCGGATGCATCCGTCGCTTTTTACATGATTTAATGTGTGGTGGTTGTGTTGTTGCAAGTAACAGATACTTCACATTAAATTAGCCTCCATTTCCCAGCTACTCGCAGTTTTCTTTATCACTATCATAAAAGCAACGCGGTTTTAAGAATGATTGCCCCATTTTCATTATTGAGGTTTTTGAAAAACAGCCGCTTCGCATCTTCGATTGTGATAATACGACTGCGAGTAGCGAGAAAATAAAGGATATATCGCTGATCCTTGTTACAGGGGTGGTTAGTTCACGGCCAAGCTGTGGCTGATTCGTGGTCAACCAACGGTCAAGAGCGCGTGGTTGACCCGCGTTAAAAGACAAGATTACTACCACCCCTGATTGATATGTCTTGTGTGATTCCAATGTAGAGCAGAAAGGAGTTCATCGCTGGAGGGCAGAATTCTCAGAAAAAACGGTGAGAAACTTAAAAGAGGCAATATACCCTCAACATCCAGCTCTTGATTGCACATCAATCTTGTGCACAGCTACAAGTTTCACTGAGGACGCTCAGGTCTACATATATTTGAAAATCCCTATATAGGGCAGCGCCACCTTCGCTCAAGTTAGCGATGTGGTATCTAACGAATGCGATGTTTAGTGGTTTTCAGCCGTTGCGGTCGATGGCGAATGGTCCTCTGGTTGCTCCGAAAGCGCAGCGCCCCCTAGTCTGGTCTGCTCAGAAGAGAAGAACACTTCATTGTGCCAATGTACCGCAGATCTGTGCAATCGGTTCAAATCCGCTAACGAAACTCTACGGAAATTTTGGGGTAACGAGTCAGCATAGTGAGTTCCGGAATCATTCCTTACCCCAATTTAATTGTTATTATGCTTGTTGTTCAGCAGCAGTGTCACCCTCGTCCTCCCAAGCCTACCAGTTGACTGCTTCGAGTGCGGAAATGTGAGCATCGCCGGACGGACGCTTTCTATTCCTTGCGTAGCGGAACATGTTTGCAAAGGAGACTTTTGCATTATAAGTTTGTTTCCTTTTTTCTTGGTTAAATAATGTCTTGCAGAATTCAAACACTGTGATTGAAAAATACTATACCGCTCGTAGGATATAGTCAGAAAGCGAGTGAGGTCGGGTTTTCGCGTCTTCTTCGTTTTTTTTTGTATAGCTCGCTTAAAACTCAACTTTGAGCAAAGGTAGAATAATATGCATACATGATACTAGCGAGACCTAGCAAAGTTTTCGCTCAAGTAAACTTTCACGTGCGCCAACTTCCTGAGGCAGTTTATTCTGACAAAACTGTGTTGGCTGACTTCCGTCTATCCGAAAGTTGCTGTCCGTATGGGCTCTCATGGCTGCCGCACATTTACAGCAGGGCGTCGGATATGAAAATGTGGGATTAAAAAGCAAAACACAAGGATCCAGCGGTGGATCGTCGGTTGCTACCGGCACCACATTACGACCCCTTCCGTCTGTTATGTTCCCAAGCTCTTATTCCCGCTTTACCATCCCTGTCATGTTAATAAAAAAGCACTTGCAATTTAAATGTGGTTTCTCTTGTTGACCAACATCATGCCTTTGTTCTCAAGAAATGAAATGTGTCCGTTGATGTTTATGTTTTTGTGAAGCAGATTTTGATAAGCTCAGACTTTCAACACATATAAAACTGGTTTGGGGAAGTTAGTGAATCGAAATGACTGAGCGGTTGTAATGAACGACGAACAGAGGTGCGGAAGAGGAGCTGCTGCTTGTTCCCTCAGACTGGCGAGGAAGTGTATCCAGAGTTTCGCGTTTTCCTCAAAACGCGTCGCACGCTTCTCAAGATACATGATTTCCGATCTGTTTTCTTCGCTACACAAGGGCTGAGATTTCGCATGAAAAAATTGAAGAAATCTTGCTGTCTGAATTCTACACTCTTGATGACGTCCTGCACATTCCCACCCGGGTCCTGGACACATTTCACGACGTCCTGCACACTCTTACTGGGAACCTGCGCACTTTCCATGATGTCCTGCACACTCCCACTTCGGTCCTGCACACTTTCTATGACGTCCTGCATACTCTCATTTGAGTCCTGCACACTCTTACTGGGGTCCTGCACACTTTCTATGACGTCCTGCACACTTTCGATAACGTTCTGCATACTCCCACTCTAGTCCCGCACACTCCCACTGGGGTCCTGCACACTTTCTATGACATCCTGCATACTTCCATTTGAGTCCTGCACACTCTTTTTGGGGTCCTGCACATTTTCTATGACGTCCTGCACACTCCCATTTGGGTCCTGCACACTCCCACTGGGGTCCTGCACACTTTCTATGACATCCTGCATACTCCCATTTGAGTCCTGCACACTCTTACTGGGGTCCTGCACACTTTCTACGACGTTCTGCACACTCCCACTGGGGTCATGCACTTTTTCTATGACGTCCTGCACACTCCCATTTGGGTCCCGCACCCTCCCACGGGGGTCCTGCACACTTTCTACGACGTTATGCACACTGTCACTGGGGTCCTGCACACTTTCTATGACGTCCTGCGCATTCCCTGTTTGGGTCCAGCCCACTCCCACTGGGGTCCTGCACACTCTCACTGGGGTCATGCACACTTTCTATGCCATCCTGCACACTCCTATATGGGTCGTGTACACTTCCACTGGGGTCCTGCACACTTTCTACGACGTTCTGCACACTCCTACTGAGGTCCTGCACACATTCCACGACGTCCTGCACACCCCTACTGGGGTCCTGCACAGATTCTATGATGTCCTGCACACTCCTACTGGGGTCCTGCACACTTTATATGACATCCTGCACACTCCCGTATGGGTCCTGCACACTCCCACTGGGGTCCTGCACATTTTCTACGACGTTCTGCACACTCCCAATGGGGTCCTGTACACTTTTTATGACATCCTGCACACTCCCATGTGGGTCCTGCACACTCCCCCTGGGGTCCTGCACACTTTCTACGACGTTCTGCACACATCCAGTGGGGTCCTGCACACTTTCTACGACGTTCTGCACACTCCCACTGGGGTCCTGCACACTTTCTACGACGTTCTGCACACTCTCACTGGGGTCATGCACGCTTTCTATGACGTCCTGCACACTCCCATATGGGTCCTGCTCACTCCCACTGGGGCCCTGCACACTTTCTACGACGTTCTGCTCACTCCCACTTGGGTCCTGCACACTCCTCAAACCCTGGCGGTTTTGAACGGCGTCCCATCCACCACTACTAAATACCTGTCGCCTTGAGCTTAGCATTTCTAGCGCTAGACTTCTCATACAAGTTTTCATGACCCAAAGCCAAGAGTGCGCCCCACGGACAAACTCGGTTGCCCCGCGGCGCGTAGGAGATGATTCAGGCTGATTTTTTGATAATCGATGAATGTCCCTCCCAGCCACCCAGATGTTGGTACCATTTCATCCCTGTTTTGATCTGCCATACCGGAGATCCGCGGAAAAACACAAATACACACACATACATACATACATACATACCTACATACATACATACATACATAGATACATACATAGATACATACATACATACATACACATACATACATACATACATATATACATACATACATAAGCATACATACATACATACATACATACATACATACATACATACATACATACATACATACATACATACATACATACACACATACATACATGCATACATATACATACATACATACATACATATCTGTCATACACCTTACATACATACATACATGTCTGTCAATACATACATACATAGATACATACATACATACATACATACATACATACATACACATACATGCATACATACATACATACCTACATACATACATATGTCATACAATCTGTCACATACATACATACATACATACATACATATCTGATACATACATACATACATATCTGTATGTCTGTACTGTCATATGCTACATACATACATACATACATACATACATACATACATACTTTGACTTACTTGACTTAATCGGTTGGCTTTCTGCCTGACGCGGTCATTCCGCATCTTCACATGGTGTGCCGTCCTAGTAGTCAGCCGTGTCCATTTTTCACGGTCTTCAGCCACAATTTGAACACATTCCATCCAGCTGTCACTATTCCATTTCCTGCGAAACGAAACATCGCGCCTGAACTGTCTTTCGATGCCGAGTGACTTAAATCCTCTTTAACCACATCCGTCCAGAACTTTCGCCTACGCCCGGGTGGCCGTTTCCAGACAGGATTTGGAAGCATTTTTAAAGCGTGTTGTACGAGACGATCCGGCGTTCTTCTTAGTATATGCCTGAGCAGTCGAAGTCGACTTTCCATTGCTGCTTGAGATGGCGTTAGGAGATGCTGGCACCCCCCTCGTGTCAAGCGTTGATGTACTGCGTCGATTTCCTTGTAAAGGTCTTCGTTATAGCATACGCGGCCAGAAATATCCAAGCAAACGCCTAAAAAAGCTTCCTCTCCGTGCAATCCAACCTTTCCATCTGCGTTTTCGGGTGCTGCCCACGTCTCCGATCCGTACATCATGATAGGGCGAATAGCGGATAGGTAGACGCGCAACTTGACTTCCTTGCGATGATCTGATCTGCCTCAATCACAGTGCAGTGTCTGTCTGTCTGTCTGTCTGTCTGATGTGTGTCACGATCTGTCTGTCCCTGTCTGATACAATCTGTCTGTCTGTCTGATACGTCTGATCAAATCTGTCCATTTATCCCAATCTGTCGTGTCTGTCTAATCTGATACTGTCTGTCTTGTCTGTCATCTGTTGTCTGTCTAATCAAATAACTGTCTGTCTAATGCTGATACGATGTTGGTGCAATCGTGATGGATCAATGTCTGATCTGTCTGATCCTAATGCGTGCGATCTGGTCTGTTTGTCTTTATCTAATCTAGTCTGTGCTGTTGATGCGTCTGTCCCTGTCTGTCTATACGATAATCACGTGTAATCAAGTGCGTGCTTCTTTGTGTCTGACAAATAATTGTGTCTCATACATACAAATACATACACTCTTATACATACATACATATACCCCATACATATGTCATACATACATCACAATACATACATACAATCTACATACATACATACATACATACTATACATACATACATACATATTATACATACATACATGCATAATCTAATCACATACAATCTGCGTAATCTAATACGTCTGTCACATACTGTCTAATACATACATATGTGATCATATATTAGTCATACATACACACATACATACATACATACATAATCTGCCACATACATACTATGCACAACTCTGCATACATGCATACCTTACATGCATAATCTGTCATACATACATGCAACACATACATACATACCATACATGTCTGACTCTGTCTGTCACATCTGTCATGACTGGATGTGATCCATGGGTTGGCTTTCACTGACCTTGCGGTCATTCCAACATCTTCACCGAGGTGTGCCGATCCTAGTAGTCAGCCGTGTCCATTTTCACAGTCTTCAGCCTTTCTTTGAACACATTCCCATCCAGCTGTCACTATTCCATTTCCTGCGAAACAGAGCATCAGCGCCTGAACTGTCTTTCGATGCCGAGTGACTGGAAATCCTCTTTAACCACATCCGTCCAGGTCTTTCCGCCTACGCCCAGATTGGCCGTTTCCAGACAGGATTTGGAAGCATTTTTAAAGCGTGTTGTGCAGGACGATCCGGCGTTCTTCTTGAAATATATGCCCGAGCAGTCGAAGTCGACTTTCCATTGCTGCTTGAGATGGCGTTAGGGAGATGCTGGCACCTCCCTCGTGTCAAAAGCGTTGATGTACTGCGTCGATTTTCACTGTAATAAGGTCTTCGTTATATGGCATACACGCGGCCAGAAATATCCAAGCAAACGCCTAAAAAGCTTCCTCTCCGTGCAATCCAACCTTTCCATCTGCGTTTTCGGTGCTGCCCACGTCTCCGATCCGTACACATCACATGATGGGGCGGAGGCGGATGGGTAGACGCGCAACTTGACTTCCTTCGCGATGGTGGTAGACCACAAACGCTTGGTTAGAAGAAGGGTGGATGCAGACGTAGCTTTCGCACATCGTTGTCAGATATCCGCTGCATAACTACTTACCATCGTTCTTCAGCAAAACAACCCAAATAACGAAATCGTCCGCAGTTCGATGCATTTGTCCGTCCACGCAAACTCCCAGTTGAAGGCCTCTGAGAGACCCACACATCTGCTTGCATTTGTCGGGACGAGGGCAGAGATCCATAGGCTGCGGCATACTTCGAAACAGGAGTTCCTGATCCTTTGCAGTTTTGCGCGTTGTTTTCAGCCAGATAACACAATGTCGTCGGCGTACTCCAGGTCGCGACAAGGGAGGCGTCCTGATGGTGTTGGGATCACATCCGCCCAGAAAACTGTTCTGCAACTCTACGCATGATGTCATCAACGGCGAAGTTGAAAAAGAAAAGAGTCCTGCAACGGCTCGCATGCCTTACTCCTGTTTCACCTCGAAGGCTGACGTAAATCCGACAGGTGTACGAACTGCTGCTGTTGTTCACTGTTCATGTCCTCGATTAACCGAACATACTTTTCCGGGACTCCATCTGCTCGCAGAGCATTGAGCAATCGATCACGATGAGAGGGAGTCGAACGCGGCTTCAAAGTCCAAAAAGCAAAAAAAGCTGTAATGGCTTCGAAAACCGCTGCCACGATTCGAACCACTCTTCTCACGACGAACGCGGTCGATGGGGTCGATCTTCCAGGTCGAAAACCGGCTTGCTCATCTCTGGTCGTTCCTTCACGATGTTTGATAAGTCGCTCGAGAATGATACGTTCTAAAACCTTGTACATGACTACGAAGTAGAGAGATTCCTCTGGCAGTTCTTAGGATCCGTGACGGATAGCTTCTTGTGAAGAGGAGGTACGATGATCGCATGTCTCCACGAATCGGGTATCCTTTCGCTCATCCATATGGCACGGATGGTGTTGGTCATTTCACGAATCCCAGATGGAGGAAGAGCTTTCAGCATTTCAGCGGTGATGTTGTCATCTCCACCTGCCCTTCCATTCTTCATTTTCCGGACACAATCCAAAACTTCAGACTCAGTCAGACGGTTCCTCACTGACATCATGTGTGCTCTCTGAACATGCGGGAGCTCAAGGTGCTGATGGCGCTGGACGATTCAGTAGTGAACTGAAGTAATCCTTCCATATTGGCAGCGTCGCATCACCAACTGCAACCATTACCCAGTGGTAGTGTTCAAGACAGGAGAACATCTCTTCATCTTCCCGCTATGCTGTCATCGCAGCAGCATGTAGCCAGGCTTTCCTCAGCGGATTCTTCTCCCTCCCAGAAGCCTTCTCCGAACTCCCTTAGCTCTACCCGTCCATCTCGTTCGCGGTCACTTTTAAGCTGCCGACGCAGCTTCCTCCTCAGACGCTTCTCCTCCACGAGAAGTTTCCTGCAGTTCGGAGAGCACATACTCTGGTTGTAGGTAGATGTTGTTTCTTCTGAGACGTAGGCGAACTTCTTCTTAGGCTGTACAACCGAGAGTGCCTCTTTCAGAAACGTCCTGGATGCATTTGACAAAAGAATCCGCGTCGCAAAGTTTTCTTCTTAGTCCGTACTCCGATGTGAATAGAAAACGCGTTGTCGGAAATTCCCTTCTGCACTCTTCATCTCTGAGACTTGTCATGTCAATCCTCTGGAGAGGCTGAGCCCCCTCAGCTTCCTCTTATGAGATCCTCGCACAGTGAAGTTCAACAAGAACAGGACGGTGATCCGAATCGAATGCGAAGCATCCCACACAGCTCTAGATCTTCAGATGTCCGATACTGGAATATTCCTCGTCAGGACATAGTCAAGCTGTAGTTTTCAAAGTTGTCATCTTCCGCTTCCACTGCTCTTCTGGAGATAGCCGGAGTTGGTCCCTGCCACGTAAGAAAGCTGATTGGCGGCGATGAGTTCTCTTGAATGTCGATGCAATGGTAAGACCACTGCGTTCACAAAAGTCGACAAACGGTAGCCATTGTCCGATGTTTGCTCCACTGGGTAGAACCATTTACCAATTACTTCCAGTTCCTGATCAAGTCCATCTTCGCATTTGCGTCAATCCCCACGACAACAGCATGTTGACAAGGTATCCCTGGCCAGCAACGTATTGAGTTCCTCGCCATAAACACATCCTTCAGAATTGTCTTCGGCGGTTTCGAGTAGGCGCATGAGCACTCACTATCCTGAGATTGAGATCCTCTGTGATCCCGCAGTCGTGCGAATGCATTCCGACACGACGTTGAGGCCGAACTCCTTGACCATACCATTGAAATCCTTCCGCCACAGCTATTGCACAGCCTCCCACTCTCTCTATGCGTCAGCGTTGCCGCAGTAGATGGTGTACTCTCCGACGCTGATGACGGGTCTATCCTTGAGGCGGGTTTCCTGCAAAGCAGCAAACGGTGCATGGAAATAGCTCAGGAGTCTGGATAGCGCAGTTTTTGGATATCACTCGACAGCGATCGACGGTTCAGGGTGGCGAGGTGGCTTGTGGCCAAAGACTCCGCGACTCCCTAGGTACGGATCCTAAGGTGTTATGGACCAGAGGCGCTATAGTGTGCCGGACACGGCAGCACCTTTGTATGCAATGTGCGGGACTGCTTTCGCGATATGGTTGTGCGCACGCTGTATCGGCTCGGACGTTCCCTGTGTGCACTCAGAGCGTCTGCTGGGTTCAGTAGAAGTAGGGGCACCAATGAGCAGGTACCAAATAGACTTGTACACCACCCCACATATCAAGTGATATTATCAGTTGGTAGATGAAATCGCTAAAACACGTTGTACTTTTTCGATAGGGAAGGGACAGGGAAAGTGACTAACAAGTTTGTTACTTACTGTTTAACATTAACTACTTCACTTATTACAGCTTATCATATCAAGTGATATTATCAGTTGGCAGATCAAATCGCTAAAACACGTACTTTTCGTAGGGAAGGGACAGGGGAAGTGACTAACAAGTTTGTTACTTACTGTTTAACATTAACTACTTCACTTATTACAGCTTATCATATCAAGTGATATTATCAGTTGGCAGATGAAATCGCTAAAACACGTACTTTTCGTAGGGAAGGGACAGGGAAGTGACTAACAAGTTTGTTACTTACTGTTTAACATTAACTACTTCACTTATTACAGCTTATCATATCAAGTGATATTATCAGTTGGCAGATGAAATCGCTAAAACACGTACTTTTCGTAGGGAAGGGACAGGGGAAGTGACTAACAAGTTTGTTACTTACTGTTTAACATTAACTACTTCACTTATTACAGCTTATCATATCAAGTGATATTATCAGTTGGCAGATGAAATCGCTAAAACACGTACTTTTTCGTAGGGAAGGGACAGGGAAGTGACTAACAAGTTTGTTACTTACTGTTTAACATTAACTACTTCACTTATTACAGCTTATCATATCAAGTGATATTATCAGTTGGCAGATCAAATCGCTAAAACACGTACTTTTCGTAGGGAAGGGACAGGGAAGTGACTAACAAGTTTGTTACTTACTGTTTAACATTAACTACTTCACTTATTACAGCTTATCATATCAAGTGATATTATCAGTTGGCAGATGAAATCGCTAAAACACGTACTTTTTCGTAGGGAAGGGACAGGGAAGTGACTAACAAGTTTGTTACTTACTGTTTAACATTAACTACTTCACTTATTACAGCTTATCATATCAAGTGATATTATCAGTTGGCAAATCAAATCGCTAAAACACGTACTTTTTCGTAGGGAAGGGACAGGGGAAGAGACTAACAAGTTTGTTACTTATTGTTTAACATTAACTACTTCACTCATTACAGCTTATCATATCAAGTGATATTATCAGTTGGCAGATGAAATCGCTAAAACACGTACTTTTTCGTAGGGAAGGGACAGGGGAAGTGACTAACAAGTTTGTTACTTACTGTTTAACATTAACTACTTCACTTATTACAGCTTATCATATCAAGTGATATTATCAGTTGGCAGATGAAATCGCTAAAACACGTACTTTTTTTTCGTAGGGAAGGGACAGGGAAGTGACTAACAAGTTTGTTGCTTACTGTTTAACATTAACTATTCCACTTATTACAGCTTATCATATCAAATTGATATTATCAGTTGGCAGATGAAATCGCTAAAACACGTTGTAGGCTGTACTTTTTCGATAGGTAAGGGACAGGGGAAGTGACTAACAAGTTTGTTACTTACTGTTTAACATTAACTACTTCACTTATTACAGCTTATCATATCAAGTGATATTATCAGTTGGCAGATGAAATCAACTAAAACACGTACTTTTTCGTAAGGGAAGGGACAGGGGAAGTGACTAACAAGAGTTTGTTACTTACTGTTTAACATTAACTACTTCACTTATTACAGCTTATCATATCAGGCGATATTATCAGTTGGCAGATGAAATCAGCTAAAACACGTTGTAGGCTGTACTTTTCGTAGGGAAGGGACAGGGAAGTGACTAACAAGTTTGTTACTTACTGTTTAAACATTAACTACTTCACTTATTACAGCTTATCATATCAAGTGATATTATCAGTTGGTAGATCAAATCGCTAAAAAACACGTCGTAGGCCGTACTTTTTCGTAGGGAAGGGACAAGCAAAGTGACTAACAAGTTTATTACTTACTGTTTTAACATTAACTTCACTTCACTTATTACAGCTTATCATATCCAAGTGATATTATCAGTTGGCTTAGATGAAATCAGCTAAAAACATCATTGTAGGCTGTACTACTTTTCGTAGGGAAGGGACAGGGGAAGTGACTAACAGATGTTTTATACTTACTATGTTTAACATTAACTACTTCACTTATTACAGCTTTTGATCATATCAAGTGATACTTATCCAGTTGGCAGATGAAATCGCTAAAACACGTACTTTTTCGTAGGGAAGGGACAGGGGAAGTGACTAACAAGTTTATTTACTTACTGTTTAACATTAACTACTTCACTTAATTTGACACAGCTTATCATATCAAGAGTGATATTATCAGTTGGCAGATGAAATCGCTAAAACAATGTACTTTTTCGTAGGAAGGGACAGGGGAAGTGACTAACAAGTTTGTTACTTACTGTTTAATAGCATTAACTACTTCACTTATTACAGCTTATCATAATCAAGTGATATTATCCAGTTGGCAGATGAAATCGGGCTAAAACACGTACTTTTTCGTAGGGGAAGGGACAGGGAAGTGACCTAACAAGTTTGTTACTTACTGTGTTTAACATTAACTACTTCACTTATTACAGTTTATCATATCCGTGATATTATCAGTTGGCACGAATGGAAATCGCTAAAACACGTACTTTTTCGTAGGGAAGGGACAGGGGAAGTGACTAACAAGTTTATTGCCACTGTTTAACATGCTAACTACTTCACTTATTACAGTTTATCATATCAAGTGATATTATTATCAGTTGACAGATGAAATCGCTAAAACCACGTACTTTTTCGTAGGGAAGGTTGACAGGAAGTGACTAACAAAGTTTGTTACTTACTGTTTAACATTAACTACTTCACCTTGCCTTACAGCTTATCATATCAAGTGATATTATCAGTTGGCAGATCAAATCGCTAAAAAACACGTACGTACTTTTTCGTAGGGAAGGGACAGGAAGTGACTAACAAGTTTGTTACTTACTGTTTAACATTAACCTACTTCACTTATTACAGCTTATCATATCCAAGTGATATTATCAGTTGGTAGATCAAATCGCTAAAACACGCAGTAGGCTGTACTTTTCGTAGGGGAAGGGACCAGGGAAGTGACTAACAATGTTTGTTACTTACTGTTTAACAATTTAACTACTTCACTTATTACAGCTTTATCATATCAAGTGATATTATCAGTTGGCAGGATCAAATCGCTTTAAAACACGTACTTTTTCGTAGGGGAAGGGACGGGGAAGTGACTAACAAGTTTGTTACTTACTGTTTAACATTAACTACTTCACTTATTACAGCTTATCATATCAAGTGATATTATCAGTTGGCAGATCAAATCGCTAAAACACGTACTTTTTCGTAGGGAAGGGACAGGGGAAGTGACTAACAAGTTTGTTACTTACTGTTTAACATTAACTACTTCACTTATTACAGCTTATCATATCAAGTGATATTATCAGTTGGCAGATGAAATCGCTAAAACACGTACTTTTTCGTAGGGAAGGGACAGGGAAGTGACTAACAAGTTTGTTACTTACTGTTTAACATTAACTACTTCACTTATTACAGCTTATCATATCAAGTGATATTATCAGTTGGCAGATGAAATCGCTAAAACACGTACTTTTTCGTAGGGAAGGGACAGGGGAAGTGACTAACAAGTTTGTTACTTACTGTTTAACATTAACTACTTCACTTATTACAGCTTATCATATCAAGTGATATTATCAGTTGGTAGATCAAATCGCTAAAACACGTACTTTTTCGTAGGGAAGGGACAGGGGAAGTGACTAACAAGTTTGTTACTTACTGTTTAACATTAACTACTTCACTTATTACAGCTTATATCAAGTGATATTATCAGTTGGTAGATTAAATCGCTAAAACACGTACTTTTTCGATGGGAAGGGACAAGGAAAGTGACTAACAAGTTTATTACTTACTGTTTAACATTAACTACTTCACTTATTACTGCTTATCATATCAAGTGATATTATCAGTTGGCAGATGAAATCGCTAAAACACGTACTTTTTCGTAGGGAAGGGACAGGGGAAGTGACTAACAAGTTTGTTACCTACTGTTTAACATTAACTACTTCACTTATTACAGCTTATCATATCAAGTGATGTTATCAGTTGGCAAATCAAATCGCTAAAACACGTACTTTTTCGTAGGGAAGGGACAGGGGAAGTGACTAACAAGTTTGTTACTTATTGTTTAACATTAACTACTTCACTTATTACAGCTTATCATATCAAGTGATATTATCAGTTGGCAAATCAAATCGCTAAAACACGTACTTTTTCGTAGGAAGGGACAGGGAAGTGATCTAACAAGTTTGTTACTTACTGTTTAACATTAACTACTTCACTTATTACAGCTTATCATATCAAGTGATATTATCAGTTGGCAGATCAAATCGCTAAAACACGTACTTTTCGTAGGGAAGGGACAGGGAAGTGACTAACAAGTTTGTTACTTACTGTTTAACATTAACTACTTCACTTATTACAGCTTATCATATCAAGTGATATTATCAGTTGGCAGATGAAATCGCTAAAACACGTACTTTTTCGTAGGGAAGGGACAGGGGAAGTGACTAACAAGTTTGTTACTTATTGTTTAACATTAACTACTTCACTTATTACAGCTTATCATATCAAGTGATATTATCAGTTGGCAGATGAAATCGCTAAAACACGTACTTTTTCGTAGGGAAGGGACGGGAAGTGACAAACAAGTTTGTTACTTACTGTTTAACATTAACTACTTCACTTATTACAGCTTATCATATCAAGTGATATTATCAGTTGGCAGATGAAATCGCTAAAACACGTACTTTTTCGTAGGAAGGACAGGGGAAGTGACTAACAAGTTTGTTACTTACTGTTTAACACTAACTACTTCACTTATTACAGCTTATCATATCAAGTGATATTATCAGTTGGCAGATGAAATCGCTAAAACACGTACTTTTTCGTAGGGAAGGGACAGGGAAGTGACTAAACAAGTTTGTTACTTACTGTTTAACATTAACTACTTCACTTATTACAGCTTATCATATCAAGTGATATTATCAGTTGGCAGATGAAATCGCTAAAACACGTACTTTTCGTAGGGAAGGGACAGGGGAAGTGACTAACAAGTTTGTTACTTTTTGTTTAACATCAACTACTTCACTTATTACAGGTTATCATATCAAGTGATATTACCAGTTGGCAGATGAAATCGCTGAAACAGGTACTTTTTCGTAGGGAAGGGACAAGGGAAAAGACTAACAAGTTTGTTACCTACTGTTTAACATTAACTACTTCACTTATTACAGCTTATCATATCAAGTGATATTATCAGTTGGCAAATCAAATCGCTAAAACACGTACTTTTCGTAGGGAAGGGACAGGGAAGTGACTAACAAGTTTGTTACTTACTGTTTAACATTAACTACTTCACTTATTACAGCTTATCATATCAAGTGATATTATCAGTTGGCAGATGAAATCGCTAAAACACGTACTTTTTTCGTAGGGAAGGGACAGGGAAGTGACTAACAAGTTTGTTACTTACTGTTTAACATTAACTACTTCACTTATTACAGCTTATCATATCAAGTGATATTATCAGTTGGCAGATGAAATCGCTAAAACACGTACTTTTTCGTAGGGAAGGGACAGGGGAAGTGACTAACAAGTTTGTTACTTACTGTTTAACATTAACTACTTCACTTATTACAGCTTATCATATCAAGTGATATTATCAGTTGGCAGATCAAATCGCTAAAACACGTACTTTTTCGTAGGGAAGGGACAGGAAGTGACTAACAAGTTTGTTACTTACTGTTTAACATTAACTACTTCACTTATTACAGCTTATCATATCAAGTGATATTATCAGTTGGCAGATGAAATCGCTAAAACACGTACTTTTTCGTAGGGAAGGGACAGGGGAAGTGACTAACAAGTTTGTTACTTACTGTTTAACATTAACTACTTCACTTATTACAGCTTATCATATCAAGTGATGTTATCAGTTGGGAGATCAACTCGCTAAAACACGAACTTTTTCGTAGGGAGGGGACAGGGAAGTGACTAACAAGTTTGTTACTTACTGTTTTAACATTGCCTACTTCACTTATTACAGCTTATCATATCAAGTGATATTATCAGTTGGCAGATGAAATCGCTAAAACACGTACTTTTTCGTAGGGAAGGGACAGGGGAAGTGACTAACAAGTTTGTTACTTACTGTTTAACATTAACTACTTCACTTATTACAGCTTATCATATCAAGTGATATTATCAGTTGGCAGATGAAATCGCTAAAACACGTACTTTTTCGTAGGGGAAGGGACAGGGGAAGTGACTAACAAGTTTGTTACTTACTGTTTAACATTAACTACTTCACTTATTACAGCTTATCATATCAAGTGATATTATCAGTTGGCAGATGAAATCGCTAAAACACGTACTTTTTCGTAGGGAAGGGACAGGGGAAGTGACTAACAAGTTTGTTACTTACTGTTTAACATTAACTACTTCACTTATTACAGCTTATCGTATCAAGTGATATTATCAGTTGGCGGATCAAATCGCTAAAACACGTACTTTTCGTAGGGAAGGGACAGGGAAGTGACTAACAAGTTTGTTACTTACTGTTTAACATTAACTACTTCACTTATTACAGCTTATCATATCAAGTGATATTATCAGTTGGCAGATGAAATCGCTAAAACACGTACTTTTCGATAGGAAGGGACAGGGGAAGTGACTAACAAGTTTGTTACTTACTGTTTAACATTAACTACTTCACTTATTACAGCTTATCATATCAAGTGATATTATCAGTTGGCAGATGAAATCGCTAAAACACGTACTTTTTCGTAGGGAAGGGACAAGCAAAGTGACTAACAAGTTTGTTACCTACTGTTTAACATTAACTACTTCACTTATTACAGCTTATCATATCAAGTGATATTATCAGTTGGCAAATCAAATCGCTAAAACACGTACTTTTTCGTAGGGAAGGGACAGGGGAAGTGACTAACAAGTTTGTTACTTACTGTTTAACATTAACTACTTCACTTATTACAGCTTATCATATCAAGTGATATTATCAGTTGGCAGATGAAATCGCTAAAACACGTACTTTTTCGTAGGGAAGGGACAGGGGAAGTGACTAACAAGTTTGTTACTTACTGTTTAACATTAACTACTTCACTTATTACAGCTTATCATATCAAGTGATATTATCAGTTGGCAGATGAAATCGCTAAAACACGTACTTTTTCGTAGGGAAGGGACAGGAAGTGACTAACAAGTTTGTTACTTACTGTTTAACATTAACTACTTCACTTATTACAGCTTATCATATCAAGTGATATTATCAGTTGGCAGATCAAATCGCTAAAACACGTAGGCTGTACTTTTCGTAGGGAAGGGACAGGGGAAGTGACTAACAAGTTTGTTACTTACTGTTTAACATTAACTACTTCACTTATTACAGCTTATCATATCAAGTGATATTATCAGTTGGCAGATCAAATCGCTAAAACACGTACTCTTTTCGTAGGGAAGGGACAGGGAAGTGACTAACAAGTTTGTTACTTACTGTTTAACATTAACTACTTCACTTATTACAGCTTATCATATCAAGTGATATTATCAGTTGGCAGATGAAATCGCTAAAACACGTACTTTTTCGTAGGGAAGGGACAGGGAAGTGACTATCAAGTTTGTTACTTACTGTTTAACATTAACTACTTCACTTATTACAGCTTATCATATCAAGTGATATTATCAGTTGGCAGATCAAATCGCTAAAACACGTACTTTTTCGTAGGGAAGGGACAGGGGAAGTGACTAACTAGTTTGTTACTTACTGTTTAACATTAACTACTTCACTTATTACAGTTTATCATATCAAGTGATATTATCAGTTGGCAGATGAAATCGCTAAAACACGTACTTTTTCGTAGGGAAGGGACAGGGAAGTGACTAACAAGTTTGTTACTTACTGTTTAACATTAACTACTTCACTTATTACAGCTTATCATATCAAGTGATATTATCAGTTGGCAGATGAAATCGCTAAAACACGTACTTTTTCGTAGGGAAGGGACAGGGAAGTGACTAACAAGTTTGTTACTTACTGTTTAACATTAACTACTTCACTTATTACAGCTTATCATATCAAGTGATATTATCAGTTGGCAGATCAAATCGCTAAAACACGTACTTTTTCGTAGGAAGGGACAGGGAAGTGACTAACAAGTTTGTTACTTACTGTTTAACATTAACTACTTCACTTATTACAGCTTATCATATCAAGTGATATTATCAGTTGGCAGATGAAATCGCTAAAACACGTACTTTTCGTAGGGAAGGGACAGGGAAGTGACTAACAAGTTTGTTACTTACTGTTTAACATTAACTACTTCACTTATTACAGCTTATCATATCAAGTGATATTATCAGTTGGCAAATCAAATCGCTAAAACACGTACTTTTTCGTAGGGAAGGGACAGGGAAGTGACTAACAAGTTTGTTACTTACTGTTTAACATTAACTACTTCACTTATTACAGCTTATCATATCAAGTGATATTATCAGTTGGCAAATCAAATCGCTAAAACACGTACTTTTTCGTAGGGAAGGGACAGGGGAAGTGACTAACAAGTTTGTTACTTACTGTTTAACATTAACTACTTCACTTATTACAGCTTATCATATCAAGTGATATTATCAGTTGGCAGATGAAATCGCTAAAACACGTCGTAGGCTGTACTTTTTCGTAGGGAAGGGACAGGGGGAGTGACTAACAAGTTTGTTATTTACTGTTTAACATTAACTACTTCACTTATTACAGCTTATCATATCAAGTGAGATTATCAGTTGGTGGATCAAATCGCTAAAACACGTCAGCTGTACTTTTTTCGTAGGAAGGGACAGGGAAGTGACTAACAAGTTTGTTACTTACTGTTTAACATTAACTACTTCACTTATTACAGCTTATCATATCAAGTGATATTATCAGTTGGCAGATCAAATCGCTAAAACACGTACTTTTTCGTAGGGAAGGGACAGGGAAGTGACTAACAAGTTTGTTACTTACTGTTTAACATTAACTACTTCACTTATTACAGCTTATCATATCAAGTGATATTATCAGTTGGCAGATCAAATCGCTAAAACACCTGTACTTTTCGTAGGGAAGGGACAGGGGAAGTGACTAACAAGTTTGTTACTTACTGTTTAACATTAACTACTTCACTTATTACAGCTTATCATATCAAGTGATATTATCAGTTGGCAGATCAAATCGCTAAAACACGTACTTTTTCGTAGGGAAGGACAGGGAAGTGACTAACAAGTTTGTTACTTACTGTTTAACATTAACTACTTCACTTATTACAGCTTATCATATCAAGTGATATTATCAGTTGGCAGATCAAATCGCTAAAACACGTACTTTTTCGTAGGGAAGGGACAGGGAAGTGACTAACAAGTTTGTTACTTACTGTTTAACATTAACTACTTCACTTATTACAGCTTATCATATCAAGTGATATTATCAGTTGGCAAATCAAATCGCTAAAACACGTACTTTTTCGTAGGGAAGGGACAGGGAAGTGACTAACAAGTTTGTTACTTACTGTTTAACATTAACTACTTCACTTATTACAGCTTATCATATCAAGTGATATTATCAGTTGGCAGATCAAATCGCTAAAACACGTAGGCTTTTTCGTAGGGAAGGGACAGGGAAGTGACTAACAAGTTTGTTACTTACTGTTTAACATTAACTACTTCACTTATTACAGCTTATCATATCAAGTGATATTATCAGTTGGCAGATCAAATCGCTAAAACACGTACTTTTTCGTAGGAAGGGACAGGGGAAGTGACTAACAAGTTTGTTACTTACTGTTTAACATTAACTACTTCACTTATTACAGCTTATCATATCAAGTGATATTATCAGTTGGCAGATGAAATCGCTAAAACACGTACTTTTTCGTAGGGAAGGGACAGGGAAGTGACTAACAAGTTTGTTACTTATTGTTTAACATTAACTACTTCTTTTATTACAGCTTATCATATCAAGTGATATTATCAGTTGGCAGATTAAATCGCTAAAACACGAACTTTTTCGTAGGGAAGGGACAGGGAAGTGACTAACAAGTTTGTTACTTACTGTTTAACATTAACTACTTCACTTATTACAGCTTATCATATCAAGTGATATTATCAATTGGCAGATGAAATCGCTAAAACACGTACTTTTTCGTAGGGAAGGGACAGGGGAAGTGACTAACAAGTTTGTTACTTACTGTTTAACAATAACTACTTCACTTATTACAGCTAATCATATCAAGTGATATTATCAGTTGGCAGATGAAATCGCTAAAACACGTACTTTTTCGTAGGAAGGGACAGGGGAAGTGACTAACAAGTTTGTTACTTACTGTTTAACATTAACTACTTCACTTATTACAGCTTATCATATCAAGTGATATTATCAGTTGGCAGATCAAATCGCTAAAACACGTACTTTTTCGTAGGAAGGGACAGGAAGTGACTAACAAGTTTGTTACTTACTGTTTAACATTAACTACTTCACTTATTACAGCTTATCATATCAAGTGATATTATCAGTTGGCAGATCAAATCGCTAAAACACGTACTTTTTCGTAGGGAAGGGACAGGGAAGTGACTAACAAGTTTGTTACTTACTGTTTAACATTAACTACTTCACTCATTACAGCTTATCATATCAAGTGATATTATCAGTTGGCAGATCAAATCGCTAAAACACGTACTTTTTCGTAGGGAAGGGACAGGGGAAGTGACTAACAAGTTTGTTACTTACTGTTTAACATTAACTACTTCACTCATTACAGCTTATCATATCAAGTGATATTATCAGTTGGCAGATCAAATCGCTAAAACACGTACTTTTTCGTAGGGAAGGACAGGGGAAGTGACTAACAAGTTTGTTACTTACTGTTTAACATTAACTACTTCACTTATTACAGCTTATCATATCAAGTGATATTATCAGTTGGCAGATCAAATCGCTAAAACACGTACTTTTTCGTAGGGAAGGGACAGGGAAGTGACTAACAAGTTTGTTACTTACTGTTTAACATTAACTACTTCACTTATTACAGCTTATCATATCAAGTGATATTATCAGTTGGCAGATCAAATCGCTAAAACACGTACTTTTCGTAGGAAGGGACAGGGAAAGTGACTAACAAGTTTATTACTTACTGTTTAACATTAACTACTTCACTTATTACAGCTTATCATATCAAGTGATATTATCAGTTGGCAGATCAAATCGCTAAAACACGTACTTTTTCGTAGGAAGGGACAGGGAAGTGACCAACAAGTTTGTTACCTACTGTTTAACATTAACTACTTCACTTATTACAGCTTATCATATCAAGTGATATTATCAGTTGGCAAATCAAATCGCTAAAACACGTACTTTTCGTAGGGAAGGGACAGGAAGTGACTAACAAGTTTGTTACTTACTGTTTAACATTAACTACTTCACTTATTACAGCTTATCATATCAAGTGATATTATCAGTTGGCAGATGAAATCGCTAAAACACGTACGTACTTTTTCGTAGGGAAGGGACAGGGAAGTGACTAACAAGTTTGTTACTTACTGTTTAACATTAACTACTTCACTTATTACAGCTTATCATATCAAGTGATATTATCAGTTGGCAAATCAAATCGCTAAAACACGTACTTTTTCGTAGGGAAGGGACAGGGGAAGTGACTAACAAGTTTGTTACTTACTGTTTAACATTAACTACTTCACTTATTACAGCTTATCATATCAAGTGATATTATCAGTTGGCAGATCAAATCGCTAAAACACGTACTTTTTCGTAGGGAAGGGACAGGGAAGTGACTAACAAGTTTGTTACTTACTGTTTAACATTAACTACTTCACTTATTACAGCTTATCATATCAAGTGATATTATCAGTTGGCAGATCAAATCGCTAAAACACGTACTTTTTCGTAGGGAAGGGACAGGGGAAGTGACTAACAAGTTTGTTACTTACTGTTTAACATTAACTACTTCACTTATTACAGCTTATCATATCAAGTGATATTATCAGTTGGCAGATCAAATCGCTAAAACACGTACTTTTTCGTAGGGAAGGGACAGGGGAAGTGACTAACAAGTTTGTTACTTACTGTTTAACATTAACTACTTCACTTATTACAGCTTATCATATCAAGTGATATTATCAGTTGGCAGATCAAATCGCTAAAACACGTACTTTTTCGTAGGGAAGGGACAGGGGAAGTGACTAACAAGTTTGTTACTTACTGTTTAACATTAACTACTTCACTTATTACAGCTTATCATATCAAGTGATATTATCAGTTGGCAGATCAAATCGCTAAAACACGTACTTTTTCGTAGGGAAGGGACAGGGGAAGTGACTAACAAGTTTGTTACTTATTGTTTAACATTAACTACTTCTTTTATTACAGCTTATCATATCAAGTGATATTATCAGTTGGCAGATCAAATCGCTAAAACACGTACTTTTTCGTAGGGAAGGGACAGGGGAAGTGACTAACAAGTTTGTTACTTACTGTTTAACATTAACTACTTCACTTATTACAGCTTATCATATCAAGTGATATTATCAGTTGGCAAATCAAATCGCTAAAACACGTACTTTTTCGTAGGGAAGGGACAGGGGAAGTGACTAACAAGTTTGTTACTTACTGTTTAACATTAACTACTTCACTTATTACAGCTTATCATATCAAGTGATATTATCAGTTGGCAGATGAAATCGCTAAAACACGTACTTTTTCGTAGGGAAGGGACAGGGAAGTGACTAACAAGTTTGTTACTTACTGTTTAACATTAACTACTTCACTTATTACAGCTTATCATATCAGGTGATATTATCAGTTGGCAGATGAAATCGCTAAAACACGTACTTTTTCGTAGGGAAGGGACAGGGGAAGTGACTAACAAGTTTGTTACTTATTGTTTAACATTAACTACTTCTTTTATTACAGCTTATCATATCAAGTGATATTATCAGTTGGCAAATCAAATCGCTAAAACACGTACTTTTTCGTAGGGAAGGGACAGGGGAAGTGACTAACAAGTTTGTTACTTACTGTTTAACATTAACTACTTCACTTATTACAGTTTATCATATCAAGTGATATTATCAGTTGGCAGATCAAATCGCTAAAACACGTACTTTTTCGTAGGGAAGGGACAGGGGAAGTGACTAACAAGTTTGTTACTTACTGTTCAACATTAACTACTTCACTTATTACAGCTTATCATATCAAGTGATATTATCAGTTGGCAGATCAAATCGCTAAAACACGTACTTTTTCGTAGGGAAGGGACAGGGGAAGTGACTAACAAGCTTCTTACTTACTGTTTAACATTAACTACTTCACTTATTACAGCTTATCATATCAAGTGATATTATCAGTTGGCAGATGAAATCGCTAAAACACGTACTTTTTCGTAGGGAAGGGACAGGGGTTGTGACTAACAAGTTTGTTACTTACTGTTTAACATTAACTACTTCACTTATTACAGCTTATCATATCAAGTGATATTATCAGTTGGCAGATGAAATCGCTAAAACACGTACTTTTTCGTAGGGAAGGGACAGGGGAAGTGACTAACAAGTTTGTTACTTACTGTTTAACATTAACTACTTCACTTATTACAGCTTATCATATCAAGTGATATTATCAGTTGGCAGATGAAATCGCTAAAACACGTACTTTTTCGTAGGGAAGGGACAGGGGAAGTGACTAACAAGTTTGTTACTTACTGTTTAACATTAACTACTTCACTTATTACAGCTTATCATATCAAGTGATATTATCAGTTGGCAGATGAAATCGCTAAAACACGTACTTTTTCGTAGGGAAGGGACAGGGGAAGTGACTAACAAGTTTGTTACTTACTGTTTAACATTAACTACTTCACTTATTACAGCTTATCATATCAAGTGATATTATCAGTTGGTAGATCAAATCGCTAAAACACGTTGTAGGCTGTACTTTTCGTAGGGAAGGGACAGGAAAGTGACTAACAAGTTTGTTACTTACTGTTTAACATTAACTACTTCACTTATTACAGCTTATCATATCAAGTGATATTATCAGTTGGCAGATGAAATCGCTAAAACACGTACTTTTTCGTAGGGAAGGGACAGGGGAAGTGACTAACAAGTTTGTTACTTACTGTTTAACATTAACTACTTCACTTATTACAGCTTATCATATCAAGTGATATTATCAGTTGGCAGATCAAATCGCTAAAACACGTACTTTTTCGTAGGGAAGGGACAGGGGAAGTGACTAACAAGTTTGTTACTTACTGTTTAACATTAACTACTTCACTTATTACAGCTTATCATATCAAGTGATATTATCAGTTGGCAAATCAAATCGCTAAAACACGTACTTTTTCGTAGGGAAGGGACAGGGGAAGTGACTAACAAGTTTGTTACTTACTGTTTAACATTAACTACTTCACTTATTACAGCTTATCATATCAAGTGATATTATCAGTTGGCAAATCAAATCGCTAAAACACGTACTTTTTCGTAGGGAAGGGACAGGAAGTGACTAACAAGTTTGTTACTTACTGTTTAACATTAACTACTTCACTTATTACAGCTTATCATATCAAGTGATATTATCAGTTGGCAGATCAAATCGCTAAAACACGTACTTTTTCGTAGGGAAGGACAGGGAAGTGACTAACAAGTTTGTTACTTACTGTTTAACATTAACTACTTCACTTATTACAGCTTATCATATCAAGTGATATTATCAGTTGGTAGATCAAATCGCCAAAACACGTCAGTAGGCTGTACTTTTTCGTATGGAAGGGACAGGGGAAGTGACTAACAAGTTTGTTACTTACTGTTTAACATTAACTACTTCACTTATTACAGCTTATCATATCAAGTGATATTATCAGTTGGCAGATGAAATCGCTAAAACACGTACTTTTTCGTAGGGAAGGGACAGGGAAGTGACTAACAAGTTTGTTACTTACTGTTTAACATTAACTACTTCACTTATTACAGCTTATCATATCAAGGGAACTTATCAGTTGGCAGATCACATCGCTAAACCACGTACTTTTTCGTAGGGAAGGGACAGGGAGGTGACTAACAAGTTTGTTACTTACTGTTTAACATTAACTACTTCACTTATTACAGCTTATCATATCAAGTGATATTATCAGTTGGTATATCAAATCAACTAAAACACGTACTTTTTCGTAGGGAAGGGACAGGGGAGGTGACTAACAAGTTTGTTACTTACTGTTTAACATTAACTACTTCACTTATTACAGCTTATCATATCAAGTGATATTATCAGTTGGCAGATGAAATCGCTAAAACACGTACTTTTTCGTAGGGAAGGGACAGGGGAAGTGACTAACAAGTTTGTTACTTACTGTTTAACATTAACTACTTCACTTATTACTGCTTATCATATCAAGTGATATTATCAGTTGGTAGATCAAATCGCTAAAACACGTCGTAGGCTGTACTTTTTGATGGGAAGGGACAAGCAAAGTGACTAACAAGTTTGTTACCTACTGTTTAACATTAACTACTTCACTTATTACAGCTTATCATATCAAGTGATATTATCAGTTGGCAAATCAAATCGCTAAAACACGTACTTTTTCGTAGGGAAGGGACAGGGGAAGTGACTAACAAGTTTGTTACTTACTGTTTAACATTAACTACTTCACTTATTACAGCTTATCATATCAAGTGATATTATCAGTTGGCAGATGAAATCGCTAAAACACGTACTTTTTCGTAGGGAAGGGACAGGGGAAGTGACTAACAAGTTTGTTACTTACTGTTTAACATTAACTACTTCACTTATTACAGCTTATCATATCAAGTGATATTATCAGTTGGTAGATCAAATCGCTAAAACACGTACTTTTCGTAGGGAAGGGACAGGGAAGTGACTAACAAGTTTGTTACTTACTGTTTAACATTAACTACTTCACTTATTACAGCTTATCATATCAAGTGATATTATCAGTTGGCAAATCAAATCGCTAAAACACGTACTTTTTCGTAGGGAAGGGACAGGGGAAGTGACTAACAAGTTTGTTACTTACTGTTTAACATTAACTACTTCACTTATTACAGCTTATCATATCAAGTGATATTATCAGTTGGCAGATGAAATCGCTAAAACACGTACTTTTTCGTAGGGAAGGGACAGGGGAGGTGACTAACAAGTTTGTTACTTACTGTTTAACATTAACTACTTCACTTATTACAGCTTATCATATCAAGTGATATTATCAGTTGGCAGATGAAATCGCTAAAACACGTCGTAGGCTGTACTTTTTCGTAGGGAAGGGACAGGGGAAGTGACTAACAAGTTTGTTACTTACTGTTTAACATTAACTACTTCACTTATTACAGCTTATCATATCAAGTGATATTATCAGTTGGCAAATCAAATCGCTAAAACACGTACTTTTTCGTAGGGAAGGGACAGGGGAAGTGACTAACAAGTTTGTTACTTACTGTTTAACATTAACTACTTCACTTATTACAGCTTATCATATCAAGTGATATTATCAGTTGGCAGATGAAATCGCTAAAACACGTACTTTTTCGTAGGGAAGGGACAGGGGAAGTGACTAACAAGTTTGTTACTTACTGTTTAACATTAACTACTTCACTTATTACAGCTTATCATATCAAGTGATATTATCAGTTGGCAAATCAAATCAACTAAAACACGTACTTTTCGTAGGGAAGGGACAGGGGAAGTGACTAACAAGTTTGTTACTTATTGTTTAACATTAACTACTTCTTTTATTACAGCTTATCATATCAAGTGATATTATCAGTTGGCAAATCAAATCGCTAAAACACGTACTTTTTCGTAGGGAAGGGACAGGGGAAGTGACTAACAAGTTTGTTACTTACTGTTTAACATTAACTACTTCACTTATTACAGCTTATCATATCAAGTGATATTATCAGTTGGCAGATGAAATCGCTAAAACACGTACTTTCGTAGGGAAGGGACAGGGAAGTGACTAACAAGTTTGTTACTTACTGTTTAACATTAACTACTTCACTTATTACAGCTTATCATATCAAGTGATATTATCAGTTGGCAGATCAAATCGCTAAAACACGTACTTTTCGTAGGGAAGGGACAGGGGAAGTGACTTACAAGTTTGTTACTTACTGTTTAACATTAACTTCTTCACTTATTACAGTTTATCATATCAAGTGATATTATCAGTTGGCAGATCAAATCGCTAAAACACGTACTTTTTCGTAGGGAAGGGACAGGGGAAGTGACTAACAAGTTTGTTACTTACTGTTTAACATTAACTACTTCACTTATTACAGCTTATCATATCAAGTGATATTATCAGTTGGCAGATCAAATCGCTAAAACACGTACTTTTCGTAGGAAGGGACAGGGGAAGTGACTAACAAGTTTGTTACTTACTGTTTAACATTAACTACTTCACTTATTACAGCTTATCATATCAAGTGATATTATCAGTTGGCAGATCAAATCGCTAAAACACGTACTTTTTCGTAGGGAAGGGACAGGGGAAGTGACTGACAAGTTTGTTACTTACTGTTTAACATTAACTACTTCACTTATTACAGCTTATCATATCAAGTGATATTATCAGTTGGCAGATCAAATCTCTAAAACACGTTGTAGGCTGTACTTTTCGTAGGGAAGGGACAGGGAAGTGACTAACAAGTTTGTTACTTACTGTTTAACATTAACTACTTCACTTATTACAGCTTATCATATCAAGTGATATTATCAGTTGGCAGATCAAATCGCTAAAACACGTACTTTTTCGTAGGGAAGGGACAGGGAAGTGACTAACAAGTATGTTACTTACTGTTTAACATGAACTACTTCACTTATTACAGCTTATCATATCAAGTGATATTATCAGTTGGTAGATCAAATAGCTAAAACACGTACTTTTTCGTAGGGAAGGGACAGGAGAAGTTACTAACAAGTTTGTTACTTACTGTTTAACATTAACTACTTCACTTAATACAGCTTATCATATCAAGTGATATTATCAGTTGGCAGATCAAATCGCTAAAACACGTACTTTTTCGTAGGGAAGGGACAGGGGAAGTGACTAACAAGTTTGTTACTTACTGTTTAACATTAACTACTTCACTTAATACAGCTTATCATATCAAGTGATATTATCAGTTGGCAGATCAAATCGCTAAAACACGTACTTTTTCGTAGGGAAGGGACAGGGGAAGTGACTAACAAGTTTGTTACTTACTGTTTAACATTAACTACTTCACTTATTACAGCTTATCATATCAAGTGATATTATCAGTTGGCAGATCAAATCGCTAAAACACGTACTTTTTCGTAGGGAAGGGACAGGGAAGTGACTAACAAGTTTGTTACTTACTGTTTAACATTAACTACTTCACTTATTCCAGCTTATCATATCATAAGTGATATTATCAGTTGGCAGATCAAATCGCTAAAACGCGTACTTTTTCGTAGGGAAGGGACAGGAAGTGACTAACAAGTTTGTTACTTACTGTTTAACATTAACTACTTCACTTATTACAGCTTATCATATCAAGTGATATTATCAGTTGGCAGATCAAATCGCTAAAACACGTACTTTTTCGTAGGGAAGGGACAGGGGAAGTGACTAACAAGTTTGTTACTTACTGTTTAACATTAACTACTTCACTTATTACAGCTTATCATATCAAGTGATATTATCAGTTGGCAGATCAAATCGCTAAAACACGTACTTTTTCGTAGGGAAGGGACAGGGGAAGTGACTAACAAGTTTGTTACTTACTGTTTAACATTAACTACTTCACTTATTACAGCTTATCATATCAAGTGATATTATCAGTTGGCAAATCAAATCGCTAAAACACGTACTTTTTCGTAGGGAAGGGACAGGGGAAGTGACTAACAAGTTTGTTACTTACTGTTTAACATTAACTACTTCACTTATTACAGCTTATCATATCAAGTGATATTATCAGTTGGCAGATGAAATCGCTAAAACACGTACTTTTTCGTAGGGAAGGGACAGGGGAAGTGACTAACAAGTTTGTTACTTACTGTTTAACATTAACTACTTCACTTATTACAGCTTATCATATCAAGTGATATTATCAGTTGGTAGATCAAATCACTAAAACACGTAACTTTTTTTGTAGGGAAGGGACAAGGAAAGTGACTAACAAGTTTGTTACTTACTGTTTAACATTAACTACTTCACTTATTACAGCTTATCATATCAAGTGATATTATCAGTTGGCAGATCAAATCGCTAAAACACGTACTTTTTCGTAGGAAAGGGACAGGGGAATTGACTAACAAGTTTGTTACTTACTGTTTAACATTAACTACTTCACTTATTACAGCTTATCATATCAAGTGATATTATCAGTTGGCAGATCAAATCGCTAAAACACGTACTTTTTCGTAAGGAAGGGACAGGGGAAGTGACTAACAAGTTTGTTACTTACTGTTTAACATTAACTACTTCACTTATTACAGCTTATCATATCAAGTGATATTATCAGTTGGCAGATGAAATCGCTAAAACACGTACTTTTCGTAGGGAAGGGACAGGGAAGTGACTAACAAGTTCGTTCCTTACTGTTTAACATTAACTACTTCACTTATTACAGCTTATCATATCAAGTGATATTATCAGTTGGCAGATCAAATCGCTAAAACACGTACTTTTTCGTAGGGAAGGGACAGGGGAAGTGACTAACAAGTTTGTTACTTACTGTTTAACATTAACTACTTCACTTATTACAGCTTATCATATCAAGTGATATTATCAGTTGGCAAATCAAATCGCTAAAACACGTACTTTTCGTAGGGAAGGGACAGGGGAAGTGACTAACAAGTTTGTTACTTACTGTTTAACATTAACTACTTCACTTATTACAGCTTATCATATCAAGTGATATTATCAGTTGGCAGATGAAATCGCTAAAACACGTACTTTTTCGTAGGGAAGGGACAGGGGAAGTGACTAACAAGTTTGTTACTTACTGTTTAACATTAACTACTTCACTTATTACAGCTTATCATATCAAGTGATATTATCAGTTGGCAAATCAAATCGCTAAAACACGTACTTTTTCGTAGGAAGGGACAGGAAGTGACTAACAAGTTTGTTACTTACTGTTTAACATTAACTACTTCACTTATTACAGCTTATCATATCAAGTGATATTATCAGTTGGCAAATCAAATCGCTAAAACACGTACTTTTTCGTAGGGAAGGGACAGGGGAAGTGACTAACAAGTTTGTTACTTACTGTTTAACATTAACTACTTCACTTATTACAGCTTATCATATCAAGTGATATTATCAGTTGGCAGATGAAATCGCTAAAACACGTACTTTTTCGTAGGGAAGGGACAGGGAAGTGACTAACAAGTTTGTTACTTACTGTTTAACATTAACTACTTCACTTATTACAGCTTATCATATCAAGTGATATTATCAGTTGGCAGATCAAATCGCTAAAACACGTACTTTTTCGTAGGGAAGGGACAGGGGAAGTGACTAACAAGTTTGTTACTTACTGTTTAACATTAACTACTTCACTTATTACAGCTTATCATATCAAGTGATATTATCAGTTGGCAGATGAAATCGCTAAAACACGTACTTTTTCGTAGGGAAGGGACAGGGGAAGTGACTAACAAGTTTGTTACTTACTGTTTAACATTAACTACTTCACTTATTACAGCTTATCATATCAAGTGATATTATCAGTTGGCAGATGAAATCGCTAAAACACGTACTTTTTCGTAGGGAAGGGACAGGGAAGTGACTAACAAGTTTGTTACTTACTGTTTAACAATAACTACTTCACTTATTACAGCTTATCATATCAAGTGATATTATCAGTTGGCAGATCAAATCGCTAAAACACGTACTTTTTCGTAGGAAGGGACAGGGAAGTGACTAACAAGTTTGTTACTTACTGTTTAACATTAACTACTTCACTTATTACAGCTTATCATATCAAGTGATATTATCAGTTGGCAGATGAAATCGCTAAAACACGTACTTTTTCGTAGGGAAGGGACAGGGAAGTGACTAACAAGTTTGTTACTTACTGTTTAACATTAACTACTTCACTTATTACAGCTTATCATATCAAGTGATATTATCAGTTGGCAGATGAAATCGCTAAAACACGTACTTTTTCGTAGGGAAGGACAGGGGAAGTGACTAACAAGTTTGTTACTTACTGTTTAACATTAACTACTTCACTTATTACAGCTTATCATATCAAGTGATATTATCAGTTGGCAGATCAAATCGCTAAAACACGTACTTTTTCGTAGGAAGGGACAGGGGAAGTGACTAACAAGTTTGTTACTTACTGTTTAACATTAACTACTTCACTTATTACAGCTTATCATATCAAGTGATATTATCAGTTGGCAGATCAAATCGCTAAAACACGTACTTTTTCGTAGGGAAGGGACAGGGAAGTGACTAACAAGTTTGTTACTTACTGTTTAACATTAACTACTTCACTTATTACAGCTTATCATATCAAGTGATATTATCAGTTGGCAGATGAAATCGCTAAAACACGTACTTTTTCGTAGGGAAGGGACAGGGAAGTGACTAACAAGTTTGTTACTTACTGTTTAACATTAACTACTTCACTTATTACAGCTTATCATATCAAGTGATATTATCAGTTGGCAAATCAAATCGCTAAAACACGTACTGTACTTTTCGTAGGGAAGGGACAGGGGAAGTGACTAACAAGTTTGTTACTTATTGTTTAACATTAACTACTTCACTTATTACAGCTTATCATATCAAGTGATATTATCAGTTGGCAGATCAAATCGCTAAAACACGTACTTTTTCGTAGGAAGGGACAGGGGAAGTGACTAACAAGTTTGTTACTTACTGTTTAACATTAACTACTTCACTTATTACAGCTTATCATATCAAGTGATATTATCAGTTGGCAGATGAAATCGCTAAAACACGTACTTTTTCGTAGGGGAAGGGACAGGGAAGTGACTAACAAGTTTGTTACTTACTGTTTAACATTAACTACTTCACTTATTACAGCTTATCATATCAAGTGATATTATCAGTTGGCAGATGAAATCGCTAAAACACGTACTTTTTCGTAGGAAGGGACAGGAAGTGACTAACAAGTTTGTTACTTACTGTTTAACATTAACTACTTCACTTATTACAGCTTATCATATCAAGTGATATTATCAGTTGGCAGATCAAATCGCTAAAACACGTTGTAGGCTGTACTTTTCGATAGGAAGGGACAGGGAAGTGACTAACAAGTTTGTTACTTACTGTTTAACATTAACTACTTCACTTATTACAGCTTATCATATCAAGTGATATTATCAGTTGGCAGATGAAATCGCTAAAACACGTACTTTTTCGTAGGGAAGGGACAGGGAAGTGACTAACAAGTTTGTTACTTACTGTTTAACATTAACTACTTCACTTATTACAGCTTATCATATCAAGTGATATTATCAGTTGGCAGATGAAATCGCTAAAACACGTCGTAGGCTGTATTACTTTTTCGTAGGGAAGGGACAGGAAGTGACTAACAAGTTTGTTACTTACTGTTTAACTTTGACTAGTTCACTTATTACAGCTTATCATATCAAGTGATATTATCAGTTGGCAAATAAAATCTCTAAAACACGTACTTTTTCGTAGGGAAGGGACAGGGAAGTGACTAACAAGTTTGTTACTTACTGTTTAACATTAACTACTTCACTTATTACAGCTTATCATATCAAGTGATATTATCAGTTGGCAGATGAAATCGCTAAAACACGTACTTTTTCGTAGGGAAGGGACAGGGAAGTGACTAACAAGTTTGTTACTTACTGTTTAACATTAACTACTTCACTTATTACAGCTTATCATATCAAGTGATATTATCAGTTGGCAGATCAAATCGCTAAAACACGTACTTTTTCGTAGGGAAGGGACAGGGAGAAGTGACTAACAAGTTTGTTACTTACTGTTTAACATTAACTACTTCACTTATTACAGCTTATCATATCAAGTGATATTATCAGTTGGCAGATCAAATCGCTAAAACACGTACTTTTTCGTAGGGAAGGGACAGGGAAGTGACTAACAAGTTTGTTACTTACTGTTTAACATTAACTACTTCACTTATTACAGCTTATCATATCAAGTGATATTATCAGTTGGCAGATCAAATCGCTAAAACACGTACTTTTTCGTAGGGAAGGACAGGGAAGTGACTAACAAGTTTGTTACTTACTGTTTAACATTAACTACTTCACTTATTACAGCTTATCATATCAAGTGATATTATCAGTTGGCAGATGAAATCGCTAAAACACGTACTTTTTCGTAGGGAAGGGACAGGGGAAGTGACTAACAAGTTTGTTACTTATTGTTTAACATTAACTACTTCACTTATTACAGCTTATCATATCAAGTGATATTATCAGTTGGTAGATCAAATCGCTAAAACACGTACTTTTTCGTAGGGAAGGGACAGGGGAAGTGACTAACAAGTTTGTTACTTACTGTTCAACATTAACTACTTCACTTATTACAGCTTATCATATCAAGTGATATTATCAGTTGGCAGATCAAATCGCTAAAACACGTACTTTTTCGTAGGGAAGGGACAGGGGAAGTGACTAACAAGTTTGTTACTTACTGTTTAACATTAACTACTTCACTTATTACAGTTTATCATATCAAGTGATATTATCAGTTGGCAGATCAAATCGCTAAAACACGTACTGTACTTTTCGTAGGGAAGGGACAGGGAAGTGACTAACAAGTTTGTTACTTACTGTTTAACATTAACTACTTCACTTAATACAGCTTATCATATCAAGTGATATTATCAGTTGGCAGATGAAATCGCTAAAACACGTACTTTTTCGTAGGGAAGGGACAGGGGAAGTGACTAACAAGTTTGTTACTTACTGTTTAACATTAACTACCTCACTTAATACAGCTTATCATATCAAGTGATATTATCAGTTGGCAGATCAAATCGCTAAAACACGTACTTTTTCGTAGGGAAAGGACAGGGGAAGTGACTAACAAGTTTGTTACTTACTGTTTAACATTAACTACTTCACTTATTACAGCTTATCATATCAAGTGATATTATCAGTTGGCAGATGAAATCGCTAAAACACGTACTTTTTCGTAGGAAGGGACAGAAGTGACTAACAAGTTTGTTACTTACTGTTTAACATTAACTACTTCACTTATTACAGCTTATCATATCAAGTGATATTATCAGTTGGCAGATCAAATCGCTAAAACACGTACTTTTTCGTAGGGAAGGGACAGGGAAGTGACTAACAAGTTTGTTACTTACTGTTTAACATTAACTACTTCACTTATTACAGCTTATCATATCAAGTGATATTATCAGTTGGCAGATCAAATCGCTAAAACACGTACTTTTCGTAGGGAAGGGACAGGGGAAGTGACTAACAAGTTTGTTACTTACTGTTTAACATTAACTACTTCACTTATTACAGCTTATCATATCAAGTGATATTATCAGTTGGCAGATGAAATCGCTAAAACACGTACTTTTTCGTAGGGAAGGGACAGGGAAGTGACTAACAAGTTTGTTACTTACTGTTTAACATTAACTACTTCACTTATTACAGCTTATCATATCAAGTGATATTATCAGTTAGCAGATGAAATCGCTAAAACACGTACTTTTCGTAGGGAAGGGACAGGGAAGTGACTAACAAGTTTGTTACTTACTGTTTAACATTAACTACTTCACTTATTACAGCTTATCATATCAGGTGATATTATCAGTTGGCAGATGAAATCGCTAAAACACGTACTTTTCGTAGGGAAGGGACAGGAAGTGACTAACAAGTTTGTTACTTACTGTTTAACATTAACTACTTCACTTATTACAGCTTATCATATCAAGTGATATTATCAGTTGGCAGATCAAATCGCTAAAACCACGTACTTTTTTCGTAAGGGAAGGGACAGGGGAAGTGACTAACAAGTTTGTTACTTACTGTTTAACATTAACTACTTCACTTATTACAGCTTATCATATCAAGTGATATTATCAGTTGGCAGATCAAATCGCTAAAACACGTACTTTTCGTAGGGAAGGGACAGGGGAAGTGACTAACAAGTTTGTTACTTACTGTTTAACATTAACTACTTCACTTATTACAGCTTATCATATCAAGTGATATTATCAGTTGGCAGATGAAATCGCTAAAAACACGTACTTTTCGTAGGGAAGGGACAGGGAAGTGACTAACAAGTTTGTTACTTACTGTTTAACATTAACTACTTCACTTATTACAGCTTATCATATCAAGTGATATTATCAGTTGGCAGATCAAATCGCTAAAACACGTACTTTTTCGTAGGGAAGGGACAGGGAAGTGACTAACAAGTTTGTTACTTACTGTTTAACATTAACTACTTCACTTATTACAGCTTATCATATCAAGTGATATTATCAGTTGGCAGATCAAATCGCTAAAACACACGTACTTTTTCGTGTAGGAAGGGACAGGGAAGTGACTAACAAGTTTGTTACTTACTGTTTAACATTAACTACTTCACTTATTACAGCTTATCATATCAAGTGATATTATCAGTTGGCAGATCAAATCGCTAAAACACGTATGTACTTTTTCGTAGGGGAAGGGACGGGGAAGTGACTAACAAGTTTGTTACTTACTGTTTAACATTAACTACTTCACTTATTACAGCTTATCATATCAAGTGATATTATCAGTTGGCAGATGAAATCGCTAAAACACGTACTTTTTCGTAGGGAAGGGACAGGGAAGTGACTAACAAGTTTGTTACTTACTGTTTAACATTAACTACTTCACTTATTACAGCTTATCATATCAAGTGATATTATCAGTTGGCAGATGAAATCGCTAAAACACGTACTTTTTCGTAGGGAAGGGACAGGGAAGTGACTAACAAGTTTGTTACTTACTGTTTAACATTAACTACTTCACTTATTACAGCTTATCATATCAAGTGATATTATCAGTTGGCAGATCAAATCGCTAAAACACGTACTTTTTCGTAGGGGGAAGGGACAGGAAGTGACTAACAAGTTTGTTACTTACTGTTTAACATTAACTACTTCACTTATTACAGCTTATCATATCAAGTGATATTATCAGTTGGCAGATGAAATCAAGCTAAAACACATGCTTTTTCGTAGGGAAGGGACAGGGGAAGTGACTAACAAGTTTGTTACTTACTGTTTAACATTAACTACTTCACTTATTTCAGCTTATCATATCAAGTGATATTATCAGTTGGCAGATGAAATCGCTAAAACACGTACATTTTCGTAGGGAAGGGACAGGGGAAGTGACTAACAAGTTTCTTACTTACTGTTTAACATTAACTACTTCACTTATTACAGCTTATCATATCAAGTGATATTATCAGTTGGCAGATGAAATCGCTAAAACACGTACTTTTTCGTAGGGAAGGGACAGGGGAAGTGACTAACAAGTTTGTTACTTACTGTTTAACATTAACTACTTCACTTATTACAGCTTATCATATCAAGTGATATTATCAGTTGGCAGATCAAATCACTAAAACACGTACTTTTTCGTAGGGAAGGGACAGGGGAAGTGACTAACAAGTTTGTTACTTACTGTTTAACATTAACTACTTCACTTATTACAGCTTATCATATCAGGTGATATTATCAGTTGGCAGATGAAATCGCTAAAACACGTACTTTTTCGTAGGGAAGGGACAGGGGAAGTGACTAACAAGTTTCTTACTTACTGTTTAACATTAACTACTTCACTTATTACAGCTTATCATATCAAGTGATATTATCAGTTGGCAGATGAAATCGCTAAAACACGTACTTTTTCGTAGGGAAGGGACAGGGGAAGTGACTAACAAGTTTGTTACTTACTGTTTAACATTAACTACTTCACTTATTACAGCTTATCATATCAAGTGATATTATCAGTTGGCAGATGAAATCGCTAAAACACGTACTTTTTCGTAGGGAAGGGACAGGAGTGACTAACAAGTTTGTTACTTACTGTTTAACATTAACTACTTCACTTATTACAGCTTATCATATCAAGTGATATTATCCAGTTGGCAGATGAAATCGCTAAAACACGTTGTAGGCTGTACTTTTCGATAGGAAGGGACAAAGGGAAGTGACTAACAAGTTTGTTACTTACTGTTTAACATTAACTACTTCACTTATTACAGCTTATCATATCAAGTGATATTATCAGTTGGCAGATGAAATCGCTAAAACACGTACTTTTTCGTAGGGAAGGGACAGGGGAAGTGACGAACCAGTTTGTTACTTACTGTTTAACATTAACTACTTCACTTATTACAGCTTATCATATCAAGTGATATTATCAGTTGGCAGATCAAATCGCTAAAACACGTACTTTTTCGTAGGGAAGGGACAGGGGAAGTGACTAACAAGTTTGTTACTTACTGTTTAACATTAACTACTTCACTTATTACAGCTTATCATATCAAGTGATATTATCAGTTGGCAGATGAAATCGCTAAAACACGTACTTTTTCGTAGGGAAGGGACAGGGGAAGTGACTAACAAGTTTGTTACTTACTGTTTAACATTAACTACTTCACTTATTACAGCTTATCATATCAAGTGATATTATCCAGTTGGCAAAGATGAAATCGCTAAAACACGTACTTTTTCGTAGGGAAGGGACAGGGGAAGTGACTAACAAGTTTGTTTACTTACTGTTTAACATTAACTACTTCACTTATTACAGCTTATCATATCAAGTGATATTATCAGTTGGCAGATCAAATCGCTAAAACACGTACTTACTTTGCGTAGGGAAGGGACGGGGGAAGCGACTAACAAGTTTGTTACTTACTGTTTAACATCCACTACTTCCCTAACTACAGCTTACCATATCAAATGACACTATCAGCTGGCAGATCAATTCGCTAAAACACGTACTGTACTTTTCGTAGGGAAGAGGGACAGGGGAAGTGACTAACAAGTTTTGTTACTTACTGTTTAACATTAACTACTTCACTTATTACAGCTTATCATATCAAGTGATATTATCAGTTGGCAGATGAAATCGCTAAAACACGTACTTTTTCGTAGGGAAGGGACAGGGAAGTGACTAACAAGTTTGTTACTTACTGTTTAACATTAACTACTTCACTTATTACAGCTTATCATATCAAGTGATATTATCAGTTTGGCAGATGAAATCGCTAAAACACGTACTTTTTCGTAGGGAAGGGACAGGGAAGTGACTAACAAGTTTGTTACTTACTGTTTAACATTAACTACTTCACTTATTACAGCTTATCATATCAAGTGATATTATCAGTTGGCAGATCAAATCAACTAAAACACGTCGTAGGCCGTAACTTTTTCGTAGGGAAGGGACAGGGGAAGTGACTAACAAGTTTGTTACTTACTGTTTAACATTAACTACTTCACTTATTACAGCTTATCATATCAAGTGATATTATCAGTTGGCAGATGAAATCGCTAAAACACGTTGTACTTTTTCGTAGGAAGGGACAGGGGAAGTGACTAACAAGTTTGTTACTTACTGTTTAACATTAACTACTTCACTTATTACAGCTTATCATATCAAGTGATATTATCAGTTGGCAGATGAAATCCGCTAAAACACGTACTTTTTCGTAGGAAGGGACAGGGGAAGTGACTAACAAGTTTGTTACTTACTGTTTAACATTAACTACTTCACTTATTACAGCTTATCATATCAAAGTGATATTATCAGTTGGCAGATGAAATCGCTAAAACACGTCGTAGGCCGTACTTTACTTTTCGTAGGGAAGGGACAAGGGAAGTGACTAACAAGTTTTGTTACTTACTGTTTAACATTAACTACTTCACTTATTACAGCTTATCATATCAAGTGATATTATCAGTTGGCAGATGAAATCGCTAAAACACGTACTTTTTCGTAGGGAAGGGACAGGAAGTGACTAACAAGTTTGTTACTTACTGTTTAACATTAACTACTTCACTTATTACAGCTTATCATATCAAGTGATATTATCAGTTGGCAGATGAAATCGCTTTAAAACACGTACTTTTTCGTAGGGAAGGGACAGGGGAAGTGACTAACAAGTTTGTTACTTACTGTTTAACATTAACTACTTCACTTATTACAGCTTATCATATCAAGTGATGTTATCAGTTGGCAGATGAAATCGCTAAAACACGTACTTTTTCGTAGGGAAGGGACAGGGGAAGTGACTAACAAGTTTCTTACTTACTGTTTAACATTACCTACTTCACTTATTACAGCTTATCATATCAAGTGATATTATCAGTTGGCAGATGAAATCGCTAAAACACGTACTTTTTCGTAGGGAAGGGACAGGGGAAGTGACTAACAAGTTTGTTACTTACTGTTTAACATTAACTACTTCACTTATTACAGCTTATCATATCAAGTGATATTATCAGTTGGCAGATGAAATCGCTAAAACACGTACTTTTTCGTAGGGAAGGGACAGGGGAAGTGACTAACAAGTTTCTACTTACTGTTTAACATTACCTACTTCACTTGATACAGCTTATCATATCAAGTGATATTATCAGTTGGCAGATGAAATCAACTAAACACAATTTTTCGTAGGGAAGGGACAGGGAAGTGACTAACAAGTTTGTTACTTACTGTTTAACATTAACTACTTCACTTATTACAGCTTATCATATCAAGTGATATTATCAGTTGGCAGATGAAATCGCTAAAACACGTACTTTTTCGTAGGGAAGGGACAGGGGAAGTGACTAACAAGTTTGTTACTTACTGTTTAACATTAACTACTTCACTTATTACAGCTTATCATATCAGGTGATATTATCAGTTGGCAGATGAAATCGCTAAAACACGTACTTTTTCGTAGGGAAGGGACAGGGAAGTGACTAACAAGTTTGTTACTTACTGTTTAACATTAACTACTTCACTTATTACAGCTTATCATATCAAGTGATATTATCAGTTGGCAGATGAAATCGCTAAAACACGTACTTTTTCGTAGGGAAGGGACAGGGGAAGTGACTAACAAGTTTGTTACTTACTGTTTAACATTAACTACTTCACTTATTTCAGCTTATCATATCAAGTGATATTATCAGTTGGCAGATGAAATCGCTAAAACACGTACATTTTCGTAGGGAAGGGACAGGGGAAGTGACTAACAAGTTTGTTACTTACTGTTTAACATTAACTACTTCACTTGTTACTGCTTATCATATCAAGTGATATTATCAGTTGGTATATCAAATCGCTAAAACACGTTGTAGGCTGTACTTTTCGATGGGAAGGGACAGGGAAAGTGACTAACAAGTTTATTACTTACGGTTTAACATTAACTACTTCACTTACTTCTGCTTATCATATCAAGTGATATTATCAGTTGGCAGATGAAATCAACAAACACGTACTTTCGTGAGGGAAGGAAGGGACAGGAGTGACTAACAAGTTTATTTACTTACTGACAACATGCTACTTCACTTATTACTAGCTTATCATATCAAGTGATATTATCAGTTAATGAGTAAATCAGCTAAAACACGTACTTTTTCGTAGGGAAGGGACAGGGGAAGTGACTAACAAGTTTGTTACTTACTGTTTAACATTAACTACTTCACTTATTACAGCTTATCATATCAAGTGATATTATCAGTTGCGTATATCAAATCGCTAAAACACGTAGGCTTTTTCGTAGGGAAGGGACAGGAAAGTGACTAACAAGTTTGTTACTTACTGTTTAACATTAACTACTTCACTTATTACTGCTTATCAGATCAAGTGATATTATCGGTTGGCAGATGAAATCGCTAAAACACGTACTTTTCGTAGGGAAGGGACAGGGGAAGTGACTAACAAGTTTGTTACTTACTGTTTAACATTAACTACTTCACTTATTACGGCTTATCATATCAAGTGATGTTATCAGTTGGCAAATCAAATCAAGCTTAAAACACGTTGTACTGTACTTTTCGATAGGAAGGGACAGGGAAAGTGACTAACAAGTTTGTTACTTACTGTTTAACATTAACTACTTCACTTATTACAGCTTATCATATCAAGTGATATTATCAGTTGGCAGATGAAATCGCTAAAACACGTACTTTTCGTAGGGAAGGGACAGGGGAAGTGACTAACAAGTTTCGTTACTTACTGTTACGTCAACTACTTCTTTTGTTAATATATTAAAGTGATATTATGGTTGGCAAATCTAAATCATAAAAACACGTATTGCTTTATTGAGGGATGGGGAGTAATGCTAACAAGTTTAATTACTTACTGTTTAACATTAACTACTTCACTTATTACAGCTTATCATATCCAGTGATATTATCAGTTGGCAGATGGAAATCAACTAAAACACACATTACTTTTTCGTAGAGGAAGGGACAGGGAAGTGACTAACAAGTTTGTTATTTACCTGTTTAACATTAACTACTTCACTTATTACAGCTTATCATATCAAGTGATATTATCAGTTCTGGCAGATGAAATCGCTAAAACACGTACTTTTCGTATAGGGAAGGGACAGGGGAAGTGACTAACAAGTTTGTTACTTACTGTTTAACATTAACTACTTCACTTATTACAGCTTATCATATCAAGTGATATTATCAGTTGTGCAGATGAAATCAACTAAAACCATGCTTTTTCGTAGGGAAGGGACAGGAAGTGACTAACAAGTTTTGTTACTTACTGTTTAACATTAACTACTTCACTTATTACAGCTTATCATATCAAGTGATATTATCAGTTGGCAAGATGAAATCGCTAAAACACGTACTTTTTCGTAGGGAAGGGACAGGCAAAGAGGTGACTAACAAGTTTGTTACCTACTGTTTTAACATTAACTACTTCACTTAGTAAATATCATATCAAGTGATATTATCAGTTGGCAGATCAAATCGCTCAAGAAACACATGTGCACAAAAAAGTAAGGGACAGGGGAAGTGACTAACAAGTTTGTTACTTGACTTGTTTAACATTAACTACTTCACTTATTACAGCTTATCATATCAGTGATATTATCAGTTGGCAAGATCAAATCGCTAAAACACGTTGTAGGCTGTACTTTTCGTAGGGAAGGGACACGGGGAAAGTGACTAACAAGTTTGTTACTTACTGTTTAACATTAACTACTTCACTTATTACAGCTTATCATATCAAGTGATATTATCAGTTAGCAGATGAAATCGCTTTAAAACACGTACTTTTTCGTAGGGAAGGGACAGGGAGAGTGACTAACAAGTTTGTTACTTACTGTTTAACATTAACTACTTCACTTATTACAGCTTATCATATCAAGTGATATTATCAGTTGGCAGATGAAATCGCTAAAACACGTGTACTTTTTCGTAGGGAAGGGACAGGGGAAGTGACTAACAAGTTTGTTACTTATTGTTTAACATTAACTACTTCTTTTATTACAGCTTATCATATCAAGTGATATTATCAGTTGGCAGATCAAATCGCTAAAACACATTACTTTTCGTAGGGAAGGGACAGGGAAGTGACTAACAAGTTTGTTACTTACTGTTTAACATTAACTACTTCACTTATTACAGCTTATCATATCAAGTGATATTATCAGTTTGGCAAATCAAATCGCTAAAACACGTACTTTTTCGTAGGGAAGGGACAGGGGAAGTGACTAACAAGTTTGTTACTTACTGTTTTAACATTAACTACTTCACTTATTACAGCTTATCATATCAGTGATATTATCAGTTGGCAGATGAAATCAGCTAAAACACGTACTTTTTCGTAGGAAGGGACAGGGGAAAGTGACTAACTAAGTTTGTTACTTACTGTTTAACATTAACTACTTCACTTATTACAGCTTATCATATCAAGTGATATTATCAGTTGGCAGATGAAATCGCTAAAACACGTACTTTTTCGTAGGGAAGGGACAGGGGAAGTGACTAACAAGTTTGTTACTTACTGTTTAACATTAACTACTTCACTTATTCATGCTAATCATATCAAGTGATATTATCAGTTGGCAGATGAAATCGCTAAAACACGTACTTTTTCGTGGGAAGGGACAGGGAAGTGACTAACAAGTTTGTTACTTACTGTTTAACATTAACTACTTCACTTATTACAGCTTATCATATCAAGTGATATTATCAGTTGGCAGATGAAATCGCTAAAACACGTACTTTTCGTAGGGAAGGGACAAAAGGGGAAGTGACTAACAAGTTTGTTACTTACTGTTTAACATTAACTACTTCACTTATTACAGCTTATCATATCAAGTAGATATTATCAGTTGGCTTAGATGAAATCAACTAAAACACGTACTTTTTTCGTAGGGAAGGGACAGGGGGAAGTGACTAACAAGTTTGTTACTTACCGTTTAACATTAACTACTTCAACTTAGCATTTTGACCGCTTATCATATCAAGTGATATTATCCAGTTGGTAAATCAAATCGCTAAAACAACACGTTGTAGGCTGTACTTTTCGATAGGGAAGGGACAGGAAAGTGACTAACAGAGTTTATTACTTACTGTTTAACATTAACTACTTCACTTACTTGCACTGCTTATCATATCAGAAGTGATATTATCAGTTGAGCAGATGAAATCGCTAAAACACGTACTTTGCTTTTTCGTAGGAAGGGACAAGGGAAGTGACTAACAAGTTTGTTACTTGCACTTACTGTTTAACATTAACTACTTCACTTATTACAGCTTATCATATCAAGTGATATTATCAGTTTGGCAAATCAAATCGCTAAAACACGTACTTTTCGTAGGAAGGGACAGGGGAAGTGACTAACAAGTTTGTTACTTACTGTTTAACATTAACTACTTCACTTATTACAGCTTATCATATCAAGTGATATTATCAGTTGGCAGATGGAAATCGCTAAAACACGTACTTTTTCGTAGGGAAGGGACAGGGGGAAGTGACTAACAAGTTTTGTTACTTACTGTTTAACATTAACTACTTCACTTATTACAGCTTATCATATCAAGAGTGATATTATCAGTTGGCAAATCAAATCGCTAAAACACGTACTTTTTTCGTGGGGGGAAGGGACAGGGGAAGTGACTAACAAGTTTGTTACTTACTGTTTAACATTAACTACTTCACTTTATTACAGCTTTTATCATATCAAGTGATATTATCGGTTGGCAGATGAAATCGCTAAAACACGTACTTTTTCGTAGGGAAGGGACAAGGGGAAGTGACTAACAAGTTTGTTGCATTTACTGTTTAACATTAACTACTTCACTTATTTCAGCTTATCATATCAAGTGATATTATCAGTTGGCAGATGAAATCGCTAAAACACGTACATTTTCGTAGGGAAGGGACAGGGGAAGTGACTAACAAGGTTGTTACTTACTGTTTAACATTAGCACTACTTCACTTATTACAGCTTATCATATCAAAGTGATATTATCAGTTGGTAGATGAAATCGCTAAAACACGTTGTAGCTGTACTTTTCGTAGGGAAGGGACAGGAAAGTGACTAACAAGTTTGTTACTTACTGTTTAACATTAACTACTTCACTTATTGCAACTTATCATATCAAGTGATATTATCAGTTGGCAGATGAAATCGCTAAAACACGTACTTTTTCGTAGGGAAGGGACAGAGTGACTAACAGAGTTTGTTACTTACTGTTTAACATTAACTACTTCACTTATTTACAGCTTATCATATCAAGTGATATTATCAGTTGGCAGATGGAAATCGCTAAAACACGTACTTTTTCGTAGGGAAGGGACAGGGACGTAAGTGACTAACAAGTATCGTCAATGTTTTGTATTACTTCAAATATGATATATTAATAAGCCAGACGGTTCAGATTCACATTGTTACCCCAACCCGTTTTACTTGCTGTTTAACATTAACTACTTCACTTATTACAACTTATCATATCAAGTGATATTATCAGTTGGCAGATCAAATCGCTAAAAACACGTACTTTTTTCGTAGGGAAGGGACAGGGAAGTGACTAACAAGTTTGTTACTTACTGTTTAACATTACTATTCATATTACAGCTTATCATATCAGAAGTGATGTATTATCGGTTGTGGATGAAATCCTAAAACACGTACTTTTTCGTAGGAAGGGATGAAGCGGCTAAGCAGTTTGTTCATGCACATTTGTATTACTACTTCACTTATTACAGCTTAACATCATATCAAGTGAATGTATTATCAGTTGGCAAATCAAATCAACTAAAACACGTACTTTTTCGTAGGGAAGGACAAGGGGAAGTGACTAACAAGTTTGTTACTTACTGTTTAACATTAACTACTTCACTTATTACAAGCTTATCATATCAAGTGATATTATCAGTTGGCAGATGAAATCGCTAAAACACGTACTTTTTCGTAGGGGGGAAGGGACAGGGAAGTGACTAACAAGTTTGTTACTTACTGTTTAACATTAACTTACTTTTCCACTTATTACAGCTTATCATATCAGAGTGATATTATCAGTTGGCAGATCAAATCGCTAAAACACGTTGTAGGCTGTACTTTTCGTAGGGGAAGGGACAGGAAAGTGACTAACAAGTTTAGTTACTTACTGGTTTCTTAACATTAACTACTTCACTTATTACAGCTTATCATATCCAAGTGATATTATCAGTTGGCAGATCAAATCGCTAAAACACGTACTTTTTCGTAGGGAAGGGACAGGAAGTGACTAACAAGTTTGTTACTTACTGTTTAACATTAACTACTTCACTTATTACAGCTTATCATATCAAAGTGATATTATCAGTTGGCAGATAGATGAAATCGCTAAAACACGTAATACTTTTCGTAGGGGAAGGGACAGGGGAAGTGACTAACAAGTTTGTTACTTATTGTTTTAACATTAACTACTTCACTTATTACAGCTTATCATATCAAGTGATATTATCAGTTGTAGCAAATCAAATCGCTAAAACACGTACTTTTTCGTAGGGAAGGGACAGGGGAAGTGACTAACAAGTTTGTTACTTACTGTTTAATGAGATTAACTACTTCACTTATTACAGCTTATCATATCAAGTGATATTATCAGTTGGCAGATCAAATCGCTAAAACACGTACTTTTTCGTAGGGGAAGGGACAGGGAAGTGACTAACAAGTTTGTTACTTATTGTTTTAACATTAACTACTTCACTTATTACAGCTTATCATATCAAGTGATATTATCTAAGTTGGCAGATGAAATCGCTAAAACACGTACTTTTCGTAGGGAAGGGACAGGGAAGTGACTAACAAGTTTCTTACTTACTGTTTAACATTAACTACTTCACTTATTACAGCTTATCATATCAAGTGATATTATCAGTTACAGATGAAATCGCTAAAACACGTACTTTTTCGTAGGGGAAGGGACAGGGAAGTGACTAACAAGTTTTGTTACTTACTGTTTAACATTAACTACTTCACTTATTACAGCTTATCATATCAAGTGATATTATCAGTTGGCAGATGGAAATCGCTTTAAAACACGTACTTTTTCGTGAGGAAGGGGACACAGAAGTGACTAACAAGTTTGTTACTTACTGTTTAACATTAACTACTTCACTTATTACAGCTTATCATATCAAGTGATATTATCAGTTGGTAGATGAAATCGCTAAAACACGTACTTTCGTAGGGAAGGGACAGGGGAAGTGACTAACAAGTTTGTTACTTACTGTTTAACATTAACTACTTCACTTATTACAGCTTATCATATCAAGTGATATTATCAGTTGGCAGATGAAATCGCTAAAGCACGTACTTTTTCGTAGGGAAGGGACAGGGAGAGCTGACTAACAAGAGTTTGTTACTTACTGTTTAACATTAACTACTTCACTTATTACAGCTTTTATCATATCAAGTGATATTATGTCAGTTGGCGAGATGAAATCGCTAAATACACGTAGGCTGTACTTTTTCGTAGGGGGAAGGGACAGGGGTGCTGACTAACAAGTTTGTTACCTACTGTTTAACATTAACTACTTCACTTATTACAGCTTATCATATATCAGGTGATATTATCAGGGATTTGGCAGATCAAATCGCTTCAAAACACGTACTGTACTTTTCGTAGGAAGGGACAGGGAAGTGACTAACAAGTTTCTTACTTACTGTTTAACATTATCACTACTTCTACTTATTACAGCTTATCATGCTCAAGTGATATTATCAGTTGCCCAGATGAAATCGCTAAAACACGTACTTTTTCGTAGGGAAGAGACAGGGAAAGTGACTAAAAAGTTTGTTACCCTCTGATGACGTAATCAAAGTGCATGGGGCAGGTGATGTCGTCATCAGAATGTTTTGCCAAGTACATAGGGCATCTGCTGACGTCATCAGGACGTCATGCCCAGGTCGTGCTAAGTGCATAGCGCATCTTATGACGTCATCAGGATGTCGTGTAAAGTACACACGGCATCTGATGACGTCATCAGGATGTCGAGGAAAGTGAGTCGCGCATTATTT